>VYZQ01067268.1:0-48648 GCA_013400655.1 Mystacornis crossleyi | reverse complement strand
GCTCCCAGCCCTTCCTCTGCAGGCAGAAGGGTGGACATGGGCACGGCCAAGGGCAGAGCAACAGCCCCTGTCCAATTTAAGCATCCTGTCACCTCCCCAGCCTCACCAGAAGCTGATGCGCAGGCCTTTTGCTGCCTTGCTACTCCCAGAAGCCTTGAACCACCCCAAAACTGTAAGTCAGACTTTACAGCATCTTGAGATTAACTGAGGAAACAACACCTCCATCAAATTTTATTTTAAAAAACCAAGACACACAGGGTACCTTGCCTGGCTGGCTGCACTATGTAGGGCTGGGCTGTGTGGTGCTGTGGTGCTTTTTGCTTTTTCAGTGTTCCTTGCAGGGATGAGAGACTCATAAAACCATCTTAAAAACCGAAGTGATATGTTGCACACAGTTTTCAGGTTCCATGGGCTCATTTAAATAAAAAACCAAACAGATTGGGGGAGCTGGGAAACATGACTGGGGATGCTGGAAAAACAGACTCCAAATCGTACACAGGCTTGTTATCAAATGTCACCACCACTAAAACGAGAGCAGGAAAACCCAGGGAGAGTCAAATCCCTTTGCAGAGCTGAGAAATCCAAGGCTGCAGAGCCCGTCGTTCCCCTAGCACGTCCATTTGGGATGAATACTTGGAGATACAATCATTTTCCTGAGCAGGACATCAGCTGCTTAATGCCTGTTAGTGCTAATGAAAATCATACAGCCCGAGCTGTGCTCCAGCCAGTAATTCCTCTAAGTGCTGCCATCTTCACTGTCATCTCGGGGAAGATGCAGGAGCAGAACCTGAAATACTGAACTTTAAATTGGTGCCGGCTTTAAACAAAGCAAAGCCATTGCAGAGGATGCAGAGGGGTTTACTGGGTTGTCCTTGAATTTTATCCAGCTGGATAGGACCACAGGCACCTGCCTTTATAATCGTCCGAATAAAAATAAAAGTGCAGAATTCTCCACCAGATTCCTAAGCAAACTCTGGATGCCTGCAAGGAGAGAGCTCTCATCCTGCCACGTGCCCATGGGGTCCCTGTCCCACCAGCCCGTACAGGGATGGTGACACAACATCCCTGGTCTCTGCAGGGGACAGTAAAGCTGGTGCAATCTCCTCCTTCAAATCATGACTCAAACCTTCACCCTTTCTTATCTGCCATGGGCAAGAAGCCAGGTTAAGGATTTCTTGGTCAGGAGTGTCCAGACCACAAAGATCACACATTTCCTCTGTGATCTCGGCCAGTCTATTCACCTCTCGGCCTTAGCTTCCTTACTTTTAAAGTCCAGGCAATAACAGCCTCTTAGAGGAAGGAAGTGTGAGGATTTGTAAGTTAATATTTGTAAGACACTCGAGGGATAAGTTGAGGAGCTCCATAAAAATGTCTAGCAGTGATGAGTGATGATTTTTCTGGGCGTATCTTGACTCCAGCCCAGGCTGCTATTGTTCCCAGAGCACCTGTGGGTACCAAGCATGGGGAACACATTCCTCAGCTGCATAAAGATGGGGAAAACAGGAGGCAAAAGGAAAATCTCGCATTGCTCCAGTGGGGAAAGCCTTCACTCACAACTGTGTATATCAAATCTGCACTAAAATCTGGGTTAATTTCCAAAGATTTCTTCCATTTTTGCCCTATTTCTTCAGTGTTTCCTTTGGTGACCATGCTGGTAACTGGCTGGATCTGATGTTTTCCCTCACTTGCTCCGTGATTAGTGATCTCTGAAGTGTTGTGGCTCCCCTGAGAGGTCTCAGCCACAGCCCTCTTTTCATGCAGGCCTGGGGCTGAGAGTGCCCCCTTTTAGTCCGGTTGCTCCGTTGGAAACACGGAATGAACAGCAAAGGTGTCGAGGGAGAGAAACCTGAAGTTCCTGTTCACGTAACAGGGAAGGGAATTTATTCCAAAACATGCTATTTTAGGCCTTATTTCTGCACTCAAAGAATAAGGCCACTGTGAAAAAAGAAAAAAGCTTTCACGGAAAAGTGGCTGCCTGCTGGTGGGCAGCAGAAGGTGATCCATGACTTTACTAATGAATAGGGTGGTGTTCAGGAAACTAAGTTTGAAAGTGTTTTCCATTCTAGGAAAGCACTGGAAAAGCCTGGCTCTTGCAATAAGACATTACTTCACTTGCTCTGCTGGGTGATCTATTGCTTTGCAAAGCTGTACAGCCTTGCCTGTGGATGCAGCCGCAAGGACAGAGTTGGGAAGAACTTCTCTGCTTGTCCTTCTGGATGAGTTGCCTTTTCATGCACTGATTAAATATGTAGCACTGTGGAAAGCCTGATTTTCTGCATGGCAGCCTGGAAGTCTTAGGCCCAGGGAATAAAAAGATCATTTATCAACGACACCTCTTTTACCCTGGTGGAGGGATCAGCTCCTGGGTGTGATCGTCAGAGTTCTGGAGAAGCTGCAGAAGTGCAGCAGGGCCAAAAGCAAAGCACAGGACCTTGGGATTTTGTCCATCTGCGATGAGAAACCCTGCTTGAGCAGCGAGGAGTGGAGAGGCTGTCGCTGCAGATGGCTTGCACAGGCACCTTTGCACTCCCTGCCTCCCTGGTGGGCACGGGGATGCCAACAACCACACAGTCATCTGTTCCTTTGCTGCCAGGGTGGCTTGAAACTGGTGTGAGAGCTCAGCCCTGGCGTGGTGACAGGGGCAGCAAAGCAACGGCGGCACCATCCTCGAAAGAGAGAGCTGCTGAGGACATGGGAACTGCTATAAATAACTCAGCGTTCGCTTGTGAGCTGTGCAGCCTCCATGCAGATGGGCAGAAACTTGCCTCGGGACGGTGTCCTGAGACTCAGGGTTGTTCAGGCGTACCTGTTACAGAGCCAGGAGGCAGAGGAGAGCAGGATTAGGCCAGAATGTTGATTTTTAAGGCTTGTGAAAGGTGGCTGTCAGGTCTTCCGTGTACATATTTGCATTAGGCAGAGGCAAATACCAAACCAGCCGAAGGCCAGGGCAGCCCTATCAGGAGTCCTGGAGGGTACAAGAGAAGGTCTTCCTGCACTTCGAGGAGGCAGCTTGAGGAAACAGATCTGCTCTGAAAGAGGCTGGTTTCTGTAGCCGGGAAAAGAGTGTGAATCCCAAAGAAGAGGGCCCTCGATGAAGCACAGCTTGCTGCCAAGGATTCCTCCTCCCTCCCCCTCTCCCTCCTCCGAGGCACTGACACTGGAAATGGTCCTGCTGATTAGACAGTGTCTGAGCTGCCGAGCCCGAAGCTGGAACATAGAGTACTGTTCTGATGCCCACGTTTTCAGAAGGAAGTTGAAAAATTGAGGAAGGTGCCAAAAACAGCCACAAAAATGATACAAGGGCTGAAAGAAATGGCTTGGGCGAGACTTGCACAGCTCGAGCTGTTTGGCTTATCAGGAAGAAGATGGAGAGGACATTGTAGCTCATAAGTACTTTCTCTTGAACAAAACCAAAACAAAAACAGGTATTAAGCATGTCTTTAATCTATCAGAGAAGCCACAGCAAGAAGTAGTGCTGGAGTGCAAGGCCAGTCAAACGCCAGCCAGGAAAAAGGATTTGTGTATTCCCCTTAACAGTGAAGGTTAAAACCACTCTGGGGAGGGGACCATGCTCCACCTCCTGGGATCCAGGCAGAGCATTTTCTGATCATGCCACCAGTTCCTGGGTGCTGGACCTCAGACAGATGGGGTCTGCTGGATCCTGGAGCTTGGAGGAGAGAATACAATGATCCCTGCTCGCTCAAGGCTTTCTCATCATTCCCAGCAAGGCAGGAAGAAGGAGACCAGCTGTTCAGTGGCCACAACCCACACCACAGATTTACCACGCAAAGCAGGCTCGTACCCTCTGACCAAAAATACCAGCCCAAGGCCTGATCAGCAGCTGCAGGCCCTGATGTTCAAAGGGCTGGTGCCCAAATGTGGTGGGACTTGACGCTGAGTGTTTTTCTCCTTTGTGCGATGAGAGACTGTGAATATCAGATGAGTCTTGGTCATACCGTGGGCAGCCTCAGGCCAGACAGGCCCTTGACCCACCTGTGACAACTTTCTCTGGTGGGACTTGCAAGCTGGTGCCCCCACAAGAGGCTGTGCATGGAGAGCCGTTTGCTTTTGCTCCGCGGCCAAAGCTGGGTTGAAAATAACCCCGGGCTTTGTGTGATGCAAACTCAGCAGAAGCCCCCAGAAATAGGCAGGACCCAGTGGCATGGTTGCACATACCTCTGTGGGGCAGGGCTGGCCTCAAATAAGGGCTGACCAGCACAAGAAAATGACCTACTGGAAATAGCCTGGCCTTGTTCTGCGCAGGCCCCATTTCCACCTGTGTAACGAAGTGTAAAACATTTCCCAGTCGAAACATTAACTTGTTTATGTGCTGTCTCTGACTGGGTGTAAATACTTACTCAAGGCACGGACAAGGGGAAAAAAAAAAAAAAAAAAGCTTTAAATGCTTTAACATTCAAGAAAAGTACTGTGTGTACCAGGAGTTTCAGCGATCACTTTGGGAGAGCCAAGCGCCTGAGCAAATTAGCCTTGGATCTGAACAACCTTGCAAACGGCTGTCTGAGAGTGAGCAAATACCATGTTATTAAAGACAAATGAAAGTAGCAATTCAGCTGAAGAAGACAAAGAGTTTTGCTCATGTAGTTGCTTAATAATTTTTCCTGTGATCGCCTCTGCGATCAAAGCTGATAAGAGCCAAGCCTCCCTTATATTCATCGGCCTCCGAACGATTGTTTAGTGAAGGTCTGATGCAAATTGCACGTGTCACAGTCCCCACTGCTATCTGGAGTGATTCATTTCAGCCTGAAGATTATGGTGCAGTGTGAGGCTTGTTTGTTCAAGAAACGCTCCTGCTCTAGCCTTCTCCGAGGGCTCCATTAAACACAGCGCTTCCCACTTCGGCAAGAATGTGTCTCCTATTTCCAATAAACACAGCAGCAAATTAGATAGGGAGAGGGACCCAAGGAAAACAAACACGCTTGGAACAGAGACTGGAATTTCTGTAGCCTTTGAAATTCAGGGGAGTTTGTGCAGCTGGGGAACACAACACCAGGAGAGGACCATCTCACATCACTGGGCCGTGCACCTGTGAAAGGCAAGGCCAAGGTGCTGTGCCAGGGCAGAGTTACTCCCCCCATGAGCCCAGATTGCTCTGGATGTAGCCAGAAGCCCATGAAAACTTGCGCAAATGTGTTCCGTAGGGCTTTGGATCCCTCTGGGGTATGACACAAATTTTCTTTCAGGAGATAATAAAGAGGCAACATGCTGCCTACTTTCCCTTCCGTGTATTTTCTCCCTGCACCTACTACCAAGGGAATTATTTCTGTCCAGCTGAGTCCTGAAGCCTTCCTCCATCAGCACAGATAGGGTCTGGCTGTCATTACACAGAGCCTTTGCCCAGGGGTCAAAGAGGCCACATCTAGGCTGGTGTGGAACAGGGCATCCAAACCCCTGTCTGCTCTCAGGAAAGCTGTGCAGTCCTGGTTCCCTGGCAGGCTGCCTGGGAAGCCAGATGTGCCTGACACATGGTGGGGCTGAGGGCATCACACCACGCCAAGATCCCTCAGGACAGGGGACTCATCTCGGTGGAGGCCTGAGGGACACCAGCTGCAGCCAGGCAGGATCCCTCCTCTGCTGCTGCTGCCACGCACGGGGCGAGGTTGTTCAACGTGGACTCTGTGCTCTGTGGCTGTGGCCTTTGGAGAGCTCCGCAAGGCTGCTGGGTTGCTGTTCCCCTTCAAGGCTCCTCCTGCCTACCTGACTCCGGCATGGATTGGCATCACGGGACCGGCTCTTGCCGTGGGCTGTGTGGGAGCCGCAGGGATGTGGGCTGCAGGCTTCACTGACACTGCTGCTCTGGTGGTGCTGCTCAGAGCCTGACTCCTCCGAGCGGATCTGGTGCTGAGCCCTCACTCCCATCAGCCCTGAATTTCCAGTTGAAGCAATCTGTGCATGGAGCCTGCTGTGCTCTGGCTCTCGAGATAGCTAATCTTGCCCGCGACTCCTCCTAGCAACAAATATGTTTGTGCCCAACGTGATAGTAAACACGAGAGGTGGAGTGAAAAGCGTGCAGTGCCAAGAGAGCCGAAGGAAGGGGCTCCCTATCTTGAGCAGAGTAGCTGGCTTGGTTTCTCTTTTTTTAAGCTTGGGCTGATTTCATGAGGAGAACAAGGCATCAGATATTTCCCTTTCCTTGTCTAAGTGCGTCAGATCTTTAAGTCTCCATCGGCTCTGCCAGAGGCAGCAGTGGCTGCCATGGCCAAGTGGGGAGTGTGCAGCAAACACACAGAATTGCTCTCGCCACTTTGCACACTGTCAAGATCCTGCACATGTATTTAATCAACCCTAATTCGGCAGCTTTTTTGATGTGGAAGGGCCAGAAGCTGGAATGACTCCCTTTTTTTGTACTCTAGTCTGAGTATGTGGCAATATTTGTTATATATGTTACTTATTACATTTATATAGAGATGTGAACATCTGAAGTGCAAAGCTGTGATTTATGTTTCCCGCACAGCTGGATCTGAAAAACAGAGAACGCAGCACATGCTGTCAAACCCAGGCTCCCAAAGTCCAGCCTCAGAGCTCTGTGCTGATGAAGTTATGGCCGATCCATCAAGATTAAAGAGGGTCAAGGTCAGATCTACACCCACTGGGTCCAATCAATATCCAGCTAAGACCATTGATTTCATGGCTGTTCAGCAGAGTGGGATCTCAGAGGCGTTGGAGCGGGCAGGTTCTCTCTTGCACTCACTTCACCAAGTGACTCAGGGATATGGATCTTTATAGCAAAGCTGCTTTCCTTCAGTCTTCCTTAGGAACTGCATCCCAGGATGCACGGTGCCCCCGCCCATGGCAGGGGGTTGGAACTAGGTGGTCTTTAAGGTCCCTTCTAACCCAAACCATTCTGTGATTCTGTGAAGAAATATAAACCAGACTCCAATAAGATGAACCCACAGGCTCTCTGGCCCTCATTCAGCTTCTTCCCTGCCTGCTCTGCAATGATGACAGCAGCAGATCACCATAAGGTTTTGTGGGCACCTGATCCTCTTCCACTGCTCACACCAGGCAGCCCAGCCCAGATCTTTTCTTCAAGGTTTGTCTAAGCCAGTTCAACTCATGGCATTGGAAAAAAAAATATTCCTGTGGTTTTTTCCTGGCAAAGTTAGCTTTCTCCCTGAAGCCACTCGCAGTGGAGTCCAGCAGCCACAAGGGAAGAAGGAGGACAGCAGAGCTGGGAGTGAGCGCGAGGAGAGCGAGAGGGATGGGAAGAGAAGCAGGACCTTTGTCTCCTCCCTGGGTCCCAGGTAGTGGCACTTGCAAGTGATTTCTAGCTGTATTCGTTGTGGGAATACTCACTCCAAGCTACTTCAGTCCTTCAGGCTGTGTGGAGAAGAGTTATTCTCTTGCCCCATTAATAAGAATCTCCCTTTGGCTGCTGCCGTGCTGGCACTGCTCCTTGGGGCCAGCCGGTCTTGTCCCAGCACAGAGCTGGCCCTGGCACTGCCCCAGGTCTCAGCCATCAGATTTCCCATGGGACAGGACAGATGTCCATTACTAACTCTGCTTCTGCCTGCCATGAACCACAGCATCATGTGTAGGTGCTGGGTGATGGTGAGGAAAGAAGGGCACAGCACCAAGCCTCCAACCCTCTAACCAGCAAGGAAAACCCTCTAACCAGCTCCAGGCTGCCTCCCATTTCCAACTGGAAAATCTCTTCACGATACCTTCTCCTCTGATCATTAGACTCCAAGTTCCCATGACTTGCAGCTTGGACTCCGGTAATTTGCAGTCACAATTCCCCCCACCCCACCCAAGTGCCTCCTCCTCTGGATGTTTTGTCATTAAAAATCTTTCTAACTTTTGGCTAATTGGCAGAGGTTATGTGCATGCTTCAGAAAAGGAGTAAATCATTATAACCTCATGCCTCTGCAGTCAATTATAGATTGTTTTCCCAGCTCAGCTGATTTGGCAGGCGGCGGCATTGCAGTAAAAAATGAAAGCCTTGAGCCAGCGTGCCTGACGTCTTTGCTCGAGAGCAGCTCAAACCAGAACCGTGCACCTCAGCCTGCACCCCAGCCTGGGGAGGGGTGGGTTTGGATGTCAGCCTGTCCCAGGACTGTGCAGACTGGGCCAGTCTCTTATTCATCCATTTGTTCCCTTTTGCCCAGGTCAGAGACGCAGCTTCTCCAATACCACCAGGCTGTTTGATTCCAGCATGTGGGGTCAGTCCCTCCAGACCGTCTCTGCAGGAAGGGATGTTCAGGTGTATCCTCACCACTGCTTTGCTTCAATTCCTCTCCTTGGCCCTTCCCCGGTGCAGAGGGGAGATTCCCTCCCCCCTGCACTCCACATCGACCTTTGTGTATGAGAACAAATGTTTGAGGAACGTCTGGGATTCATGTTCACAAAGACTCTTGTTATCTCATGTACTTCAAGAATTATTTTACTGAAGCACTGAAATTTCTTGGCTGGACACCTTCAGTGACTGAGCAGGGGCACAAAACCCAGAGAAGCAACAACGGGCTGAAGCGTCAGAGTGTCCCTTTGGCCACTGTCACCAAACAGAAGCTGAACTATTTCTTTACTCTTCAGAAACTTGAGAAAAACAAGGTATTTGTCCAGAAGGCAGGACTCTGGAGCATGTGCCAGGACATCCCTAGGCAATGTCCAAGTGCTCTGTTTACCAGCCCACCACCTGCCAGGGCAGTGCTGATTGTGCAGCCGGTCAGGGAGCGACAGAGGGAAGCACTTTGGGAGGCTGCTCAAACCCAGGGCAGCCAGACAGCGCCTTCCTGACCATCTGCTGTGGAGTTGAGTGTGGTGCAGCACAGAACTGCAGCTGCCCCTGTGGTGGGTTGGGATAAACTGGGAATTTCCAGCCTGTTTTGCTCCATGATGGCTTTCACAAGTCAGTTTTTGCTTTCACATCGCATCCTGAGCGTTGTCTGTGCTGGCAAACCACTCGCCTTGCATTTCCCCCTCACACTCCCATGGAAAGGGCTGGATCACATTTTGGGGCTTCCTGGGACACGTCACCAAGGCGGTGCTGGATCACCAGGTTGTCTTGGTGCCACAGAAGAAGTCTCTGGGTGGACTGGACCTGAGGCTGCCTGGTGAAACCTGAAGAACAGAATTCACAGCAGGTCTCAGAGGTTTCTGTGATTGACGTCTTCCAGTTAAGATGGACAAGCTGGAAAATGCCTCCTAACCCAGGATCTCCTGCTGCTTTTGCTGATCTTAGAAACGAAAAACCTGGATTTTCTGGCTGGCTGTGAAAAAGGTGTATGTCCTTCATCCTATGTGAGGTTCAAGATTTCCATTGACATAGAAGACCCAAGGGCTCCAGCCATTTGGCAGAGTGCTAAAAGCACCTCTAGCACCTGGAAAAGCACCAAACCCAGGCCTCTGAGGCTGTTTAGGAGTAGCCATTTGCTCCATAGTAGGAGGAAACAATTTAGTAGTTTGGTCCACTTGGCTTATCCAACAGAAAATTAAAAGGTTTTGAATATCTAAATATTGATCTCTCTGCCAGTATCTGTGCAGGGAACAGATTTTGGAGGACAGGTAGCCCTTGCTGGGCAGTGATCAGAGGGTGAGAGGCAGAGCCAGGAAAATTAGAAGCAGAAATAAAGTACAATTGTTAACAGCACGAGTGATTAACCAGTGAAAGTGCTTCCTTACAACTGCACACGCAGCCTTTAAATCACGTCAGGATGTTTTTCTGGCTGATAGACTGTAACTCAGCCAGAGGTGATGAGCCTTTTGAAGCATTCCCAGATAAAAGGCCTGAGCAGGGAGAGGTGATGGGATGCAAAGAGCAGCTCCATCTGCTGCTCCTGGTCCCAAACACGGAGAAGAGCAGACCACTCTGGGCTGCTTCCACAGTCAACGGGCCCAGCACGGGTTTCTTCTCCTAAATCTATCACATAATTTAGGGCAGATAAACCTCGTCCTAGAAGTGTCTATTTTTCTTCATTAATCCTAAAGTTAGTCTGGGGCCAATGGATCCAAGGCACACGGCAGCTTGTGGGTACCTGGAGTTAAGGGAGGAGCATCCTGTCTGTGCTGGGAGCACGTGGCTCTGCCACAAGGTGGGCTTTGTCCTCTCCTCCCCCTCAATTCCATCCTTTCTCTGAGGTTTTCAATCCCCCCTTCTGAAGGGCTTTGAAGAAAGTCTTCCTTTGCAAAGGCACTCAGCGAGGGCCTGAGCTCAGTTTGGGTTTTTTCCTGTAGGACAGCAATGTCCTAATAATATCCTCAGCACAAAGCACAGGGACACTTCAGGAGGAAAAGAACACGAGGTTCTGCTCTCTCTTATTCAAATACTTCTAAATTGCAGTGCCAGTTTTTTTTCCAAACCTTTTTTTAGGGAAAAAAAGGAAATACAGCTATCCAGAAACGCTGTGCAGATTGGCGTCAGCTTTTGTTGAATTGTCTAAAATAACAATAATTAAAAAAAAAAAAGAGTCTGTAGGAATAATGTTCAGTAAAATCTGTTGCTTGCCTTTCAGGATTATAAAATCAAGCAAAAATATTTCACTTACAATTAGTTTCTTGGTTTCAGTGTTTTCCTAATTCTAGCTTTTACAAGTGTTTCAAATCTTTCAAAGTCAAAAGAACTTCCTTAGTTCCCATCTGGAAGAAATGCTTTCTTCAGCAAGATTTTTTCCTTATTAATTGATTGATTCTCTTAAAATTTTTCTGAGAATTGCATTTCTGGTCAGCTTAAATCTGAACTTTCAGTGAACTATACCAGTCACTGAGCTGCTTTATCAGCTTAATTAGTTAACGAAATGCTTGTTATCAGTACCACAGATTTCTTTGACTCGAATTCCTCACACCAAGAAATGTAAATAACTCACCCCACCCCGCTCCAAAATAATTCCTGAAAAAATCACATAGACCAATTCACTTTAAACACACCTAATGGGTTATGTTTCTTGGCCAGTTAATACTGATTTATTTCAGGCAGTAATTAACCACTCTGTGAGTAAGGAATGTTTTATTTTTCGTCTGTGACAATATGTAGTTGTGAAGAGGGATCGATACTGATCCAGCCAAACCCCACTGCACTGAGAAATTGCTGCTGTTTGCATTTATTATTTATAACGTTTCGGAGGCATCCGAGTGCATTGTATGCCAGTGCATTGTTGATTTAAAAGTGATAAAAGATCCTGTTAATTTATGGGTTTTGGTGAACTTCCTCTCCTTGCAGAGCACGTGTGCACTTATGGCAGTGGTGAGCACAGCCCAACCCTCCTCCTGCCCCTGGTGGGGCCTGACCTGGTCTGATTTCCAGCAAAAATCTCTGCTGGGCTGGACTCGATGTTCTCAGAGGCCTTTTCCAGCCTTGATGGCTTTATGATTCTACGAATCTAAACCACTCCATTTTCCCCTTCTCAGCACCTGCCACCGGCCTGCCCTGCAACTGGAGCACCCAAAAATCAGCTTTTGGGGCAGTTGGGAGGCTTGGACCTGATGTGGCTGTAGTTCTTCTGTCCTGGCACCACTATATCTGAGTGACACTGGAGTGCAAGAGTTCTGCTCACCCCTGCACCTCGGTAAAACCAAGCAGGCAAGCACCATATATCCTTAAAAAACCCCTATGACCTAGAGGGCAAGAGCCACACATCCTACAGGAGCCTGTAGAACCCAGCAGGAGAGCACCATATATCCTAAAAAAAGCCCATGTAAGCTATAAGGAAAGCACTGTGGAATCTAAAAAGAGCCCTTCTGATGACCCGAGGTACACACCACTTTTTCACTCCCTTTTCTACGTCCATGAGTTTTCTGCAGAGCACAGATTGCAGCAAGTGCTGCTGTTGGGGAGCTTCTCTCTCCTAAGGAGATCTCCAAAGTAACTCCACATTACCTTCAGTGATAAAATACTCACAATTTTTTTGCCTTTTCTTTATATAGAGCAGTTGGATGTTCTAATCAGATCATATCAGGTGATTCAGGGTCGTATTTTTTTAATTCTAAAAAGCCCCTCACGTTATTTATTTATCATGTTTTTGCTGCGTATTCCAGCTAGGAAAGATTTTGCCTGGGGGTTGATACAATAGCCTGCACAGTGTCTCACAAGCAGGCAAACACAATAAGCAGGCAGACACAAGAGTAAACTCTTGCCACATATTTTCCTCCTCATATTTTAGTGTTGTGGGATTAGAGTGTTTATGTTAGATTTGCTCTCTGTTATTTTCTTCTCTCTATGGTGATTGGAGAGCTGCAGTGTGACTCAAGCACAAAATATATCCTTTAAAACGTACCTTCCACCCATGGCCTCATGCAGTGCCTGCACAAAATCCCCAGCTCCTGGAACCTGGTGATTATTTATCAGTTTAAGAACTATTTTTTTTCCTTCTTAAATTAAAAAAAAAAAAAATTCTTTCCCTCGTGACTGGAGAAAGCTGCTTGAGAGAAACTCATCTGTGAAAACAACTAACACGCGTGGTCTTTAAAACCCTGTGGTTTTTTTCCAAATCCAGTCTCATGATTTTTCCGTGTTGGCTGCGGAGAGGGAGATCAGCCTCGTGATCCTTGGTTCTCGTTAGTGGCACTGTCACGATTGTCACGTGTGGGAATGTGCAGCTCCAACACAAAACACCGCTGCAGCACCCCTTGTCTTCCTTCACAGGGCTGGGATGAGCCAGGAATCCCCCCGGGATTCTTGGCACAGCCAGGGGGATCCACGGCATGGGGCAGCCACCTGTGGAAGTGAAGTCATGGCTCAATGGAAGTTTGAGTTAAACTATGGATTTTTGGCACTTGGGAAGTTGTGTGTGTTCAATATGTTTAATTAACACTCTTCTATTCATCTGGGATAATTATATCAATATCAGAGTTAATTACAAGTAATATTTATAGTGTCACACTAAGCTGTGGATGCTTTTAGAAATAAAACGAGGTAATTCTTAATTTATCATAAGTGCAGAAGGGAAAAAAAAGAAACATGACAGTAATCTAATAGTTATGAACAAAATATGTCTAAAAATACTTCGAGAAGATGGAATTGTTGTATGGAGGAAATATCAACATAATGACATTTTTCTTAAAAATATTAGAAAAGCCTCAGAATAGCAGAACTTTTTACAAGTAAATGTGGGAGGCCTGAAGTGAGACATTCCAGAACTTGGGGGTTTGCCTCAGTTTACAGAGCTGGGGAGTGAACAGAAAAGGCGAAGAAGGGAGCAGCAAAAAACTGTATAAAATTCCTCAACCAAAGGAAATGTTTCTGAGTGCCTCGAGCTGCATCGAGGCAAGAGAAAAGTTTCTCATGGATGAGTTCTGATAAAATTTCCAAGCCATCACAGGTGACTTGGATCCCAGCAAAATCTCCCTGTTCTATGGCAAATTCTCTGTGTCCAGACAAGATCCACCTCCCTCCGCAGCGTTCAAGTCCCTCCTGTGATGGTTACGCAGTGCCCAAACTGCTCTTTGTGTGTCCAGCCTTGGGTGACCTCCTTGGGCTTCCTGTCCCCGCGGTGCCCCAGCAGTGCCACCACCCTCCTCTCCATCTGCCAGCCCGGAGAGCTGCTGGCTGGGCATCCCAGCCCAGGAGAACCTTGGTTTGTCCCTGGAGAACAGAGGACAACTCCGGGGATGCAGCACCCAAGGCCTGCAGTCTGGGAGCGAAAGGCCAGACCCTTCCCCACGGAGAGATTTCATGGAGCAAAATTTTTAGTGGAAAACGTTTAGGAAATAAGAGCTTTGAAGTCAGTGGGAGTGATTTACACCATCATGTGGCCTTACTTGTATTCCAAACAGCATGAAATATAGATATCTGGAGTGGCTTAGCTGCTTTTTTTAAAGGCAGATCAAGTGTTGTTACTGGAAAAAGTGAACAAAAGTTCAGGGGCACAAGGACATCTTCAGCCTTCAAAGTCTGAAACATTTCTTTAATTTCTTCAGCTGTTTCAGATAAATAATTCCAATGTTTGAGACATTCAAATATCCAACATTTAAATAATAATGTTTCAGTTATAAATAAAGCTATGTACAGTACATATTCTATTCCTGAAGGATTTAATTATAAATATTATAATATTACAATATAAATATTATTTATATTTATATTATCAGAAAACGAACATTCCTTATTAAAAAAAAGATTAAAATGCACACATCCACACAGACCCCTAGGTACAAGTTGTCCATGTTTTTCCTTCTGGATCAAAGAGCTTTGAAAACTTTGGGGTCAGACCTTGGGGGTGTCCATCACCGACCTCCTTTGAAGCTCCTGAGGACTGAGGACACCTGAATTCCTGCCAGAAAAGTCTCTGAAAGTTTCTGGACCTCAGTTACGGAGGGAAAATGGAATGACTTAGGAGTACTCAGCTGCTGGGTCGAAGTCGCTTTGCACTTTGTTGAAATGAAGATAAAAGGAAAGAAATAAAATATGGGGAATTGTTTTTATTGTTAACTCCTGTCTTCAAAATGCTGTGGCAATAACAAAAGCATCCTCCAGCACACAAAAGAGAAGAAGTAGAGGTTAAAGCTGGGTGGAACGTTATCTTTTTTTTTTTTTTTAATCTTTTTACTTTAATTGCCAGTTGTGATGGCAGGGGAAAAAAAATATGTAAAAAGCAAGAATAGCTAAAAATAGGTCAGATAAAAGGCAGCATATCTATCCATAAATTATCCAGAGCCCAATAAAAGCTCAGTGAATGAGACAGTGGAATGTGTGGGGGCATGAAGACATAATGATATTAAATTAGAGCTTGCCTTCCAAACTGAAGAGGGCTGTGAATTACTCTCATTTAAGAGCCTTGCAGTAATCGATAGCGGCTTTCGCTGCCTGTGGACAAAATCTCATAAATCCCCTTTTATTTTGAGTGGCTGTGCAGGAGGAGCAGACCATGGATGCTTCAGGAAAGGCAGGTGGAGGGCGTCCCCAGGCCGCTGTGACCGCAGCCGTGCCCAGGCTCTCCATTCCAGCTCGCATTCCCTCCTCCTTCCCACCCCGCTCCCAGAGGGTGCTGAACGCTGCACGTGCTAATTGCTGTGCCATGGCACCTGAGAGGTAAAACAGTGCCAAGCTGGGCTCCCTTTGNTCCAGCACCACTCTGTTCACCACAAAACCCTGTCCCCAAGTGCCACATCCACAGAGCTTTGGAACACTTCCAGCGATGGGGATTCCACCACTTTCCTGGGCAGCCTGTTCCACGGCCTGACCACCCTTTCAAGTGGAGAAGTTTTTCCTTATATCTAATCTAAACTGCCCCTGGCACAACTTGAGCCCCAGAGGGACTCATGAAAGGCCTCCCAGAGGGAGCTGCAGAATGAGCCATGCCTCCTGCTACTGAAAAAGGTGACAAATGCCAGCAATCCCAATAAAGCCCCAGGATGAGCCAGGCTTCACCGCCTTCCTGGGATATTTGCACTGCCTCTTGTGTGTTAATAATTAACAGGAATCTGCTTCCAGGGCCATTACCTCGGGCATGTGCTCATCTTCCTGGTGGGTTTAGGAAACAAGCCCTCAGCACAGATGGACGTGATCCTCGAAGGCACAGATGGACGTGATTCTTGGAGGAGATGAGTAAGGAAAGCGCTCAGCTTGGCCATGAGAAGGAAAACAAACACTTGCTTTTGGCAATGGCAGTGGGCAAAGGCGTTATCAGGAGCGTTATCAGGATCTCGGGAAGGAAATTGCCCTGCCGTGCCCAACATCCCTTGTCCACCGGGAGTTTTCTCAGCCCTCAGTGTGAGAAAGCAGAGGCCCACGGTTATCTGCATTCCTCTCATTCCACCAACAAAGTCTCCCTGCGGTTCATTTCCTCCAGAAAGGTATTAAGGAATATTAAGGGGATAGGAATCTGCTCATTAAGGACACGTCCGGCAGATCCCTCGCTCACAGAGGAAAGACTGCAGGGCTTAATTTACCCAATTGCTGATGATTGATTAGCAAGGCCATTTTAAAATGCTTTTGATCCCCAAGTCCCCTCATTACAATCATGGCTGGGGCTGAAGCCTTGGACCATTCCCAAGTAATCTGGGAAGCTGAGGGAGCTTTGAACAAGTTTTTATTAATATTCTAATCGATAAGCACAAAGGGGCAGATGAAGAAAGGCATTTTTCTGGATTGCATCCACCTTGCCAGGTTTTCCACAGGCTTGGACGGCTCCACTGGGCTGCTGGTGCTTCCCACAGCTGCACTCTGGGTGTGCAACAGGCCCTGTGCACGTGTGCCTGGCCACGGGGGCCTGTGCAGCTGCAGCAGTTGTGCGAACACAATTTGGATCTGCCGAGGCAGTCACGGCTGCTCGGGTGTTGGGAATGTGTCTGGAGCACTGGGCTGCAAGGGAAGCACACACGTGGCAAGGCAGGCAGGGCTCTGGGATACATGGAGGCCTCCAGGTCATGCTGGTTTTAAATGAGGCTTTTCATCTGATGTGCTAAAATTTTATGACTCTCACAGTGAGAAGGTGGAGAAGTTCAGAAACCGCTGACCAGCCCAAGGAGAGCCTGTTCTCAAAGGGTAATGTCTTTTCTCCAGCCTGAGCCCTCAGTCAGGCAAAAAGCACTTCAGTGAGAGGAGAGTGGAGAACAGGACAGGTCCTGCCAAAGGAGGCAGAGAAAAGGCCAGAAGATTGGAATGGAAGATTAAAAAAAGAGAAACCCCGCATAAAGCTGTCCCTGGCATGTGCCTTGTGCCTCAGGCCATTCCTGGTCTGATCCCATACCTGCCTCTGATTTGCATCCAAACAACTTCCAGATCTGTCTCCAAAATCATGCATTTGAAGGCTGTTTGGAGTCTGGTGTACTCAGGAGACACGCGTGGTGCCAATTTGGACTTGGGTCTCCAGAGACTTGTTTGGCTGCAAAGTGATCACAGGTAACTCCTCAGACATCGACGGCCACGTGAGACACGCCGAGATCTGCCGATGAGAAGCCTTTTGTAGAGAGCAGGCATTCAAATCATTATTAATCAAGGTCTCACATCTTCCCATCTGCTTCTGGTTCTCAGCCTGGCTTCCAGGTGGCAGCGAGCTGTCCACTCCCACCCACAGCAGCCCTCTGGGCTCCTGTGCCCAGCAGTGTGAGCGTGGAGAGGATCCCTCCCGAGCTGTGTGTGCAGCTCTGCCCTGTTCATTCACACAGGTAAAGGTGGGGATGGTTCAGAAATCAGAGACTGCATCTCACTCACCTCTCCTTAGATGGCTCCAGCACCAACTTCTGTCTCTGAACTCATTGTCCCAGGTCCCTCCTTCAGTCAGTGGCCTGAAACAGGCACTTTGAAGACGTGATTCATCTGCTCTGGCATAGATGCCAGCTCCAGGATGAATTGTGTGCTAGTCCCCATTGCCCAGAATGGTTAGACAGATCTGAATTGTGAAAAAAATCAGAATGTTCAGGTTGAAAAGCTTAGACGTAGACATCTACAAAGGAGATAAACCAAATGAGATGCTTCCTAGCACAGGCATATGGAAGTGTTTCCTGCAGCTGGAGATTGGCAAGGTCTGCTTTGGACCAGAGGACCTTTCTCAGCAGAGATTCCCCTGACAAATATGAACAACAAACCCCACACTTGCCTGGGTACAGTCACCTGCAGGTTGAGGAACAGCTACACGTGGAGCCCCATGATTGCAATGCAGTGACCCTAATTACCTGAGTTTAGATCCCTGCATGTGCTGAGGACTTGGGCAAAGCCATGATACTCCTCAGAAGGAAATCACTGCCCTGCTCGTGGTGGCTCCTCTCAGCCTGAGGAAGGCAATACCTGCCCTGTGCCGTGGCAAAGGTGTGAGCTGTGCTCCTGGGTGTGGCCACAGCGGTCACTTGTGCTTTCCTGGTGGCCTGTCCATAAATATCTCCCTCCTGCAATGACCTGTTGGCAGCCAAGGCAAAGAAACACAGAAGTGGCCATGTTTGGCAGGGATGTGGTGGCCCTAGAGGAAATTTCAGACAGCCATGTCAGACCTGAACTGGTTGTCATGCTTGTTTTTGAAGCTCGTCAAAGTTTTAGCGGCGGGCATTAACACTACCACGACTTTTAATGCTGACATAATTTCAAAGGACTCAGTGTCTAAGAGCTGAATCCCAACGTGCACAACAAGGACACTAAAGCTCAATTATCAAGGTACCAATCATGTTCTTGTAGCTATAGTGTCTAAAGTCACTGTGCAAACATAAAACAGCCTTTGTACGAGCAGAAAATGGGAAGCAGAAGAAATGCATTTCTGAAAACCGTCAGCAAGTTCTTTTTGCTCAGAAAGAAGTGCAGTGAAACAGAACAAGGAAAGGGCAGCACATTCAACCCTCAGGTCAGTTCTCCTTCAGACTTCATCAAGTGTTGCATGTCTCTGCTGAGTGTGGCATTTTAGGTACCATTGACCAAACACAAAAGAAAACATACCTCCATCTCTCCTTGGTAGACCCATGAAGTTGGTTGCTTTTCTTCCATTTCCCTGGGGTCAGGCAATTACCAGGCCCTTCGAGGTTTCATTTTTTGGGGGAAAGCATGTTTTAGGTTCCTGTGGTGATGAAGAAAAGGGTCAGCCCTGAAGTTTTAGAAGGACCATTTTTGATCAGTGTGGACACCCAGCTTTCCTGAGGGTGGATGGGATGGGAGCTATCATTTTGAAAGGTGGAGTTGGAAATCCTGGACCAGCACTGCCCAGATCAGCACCCTGTCCCCCCATCACGCAGCAGGTCTATACAGACAGCTGACTTAAAGGGAAGAAAAGGTCAGGTTTGAGCTGGGAACACACAGATAAAGGCAGACCTGAGGAAGACAGTCACTGCAGCTTGCTCCGTGCTTGTGACAACCCCATAGTGAGTTGTGAGGGCAAACACATCACATGCTGTCAGGTGCTCTGGAAAGCACTCTGAGCAAGATGAGCTGGTTGACTGTCAACAGGCTGACTGTTCTCTCTGACCTGCTTTTCACTGTGATCTCTCACCAAAACACTATTTTATCTTCCTTTCAGCTTGGAAAGCTGATTCTGTCCCTCCTCATGTGAAGCTCGGCTCTCAGTCCCAGCTGGACGTCCTGAGCACTCACTTTAGGTGATGAAGAGACAAGTTATGCTGCAACATTTCTCCACGGCACAGACACATGGGATGCACTTATCCAGCTGGACAGCAAGTGAAACTCCCAGCCTGTTTTAATATATCACGGTGATGTCTACAAGCTACATTAATTCTGGGACAAAATCTGCCCTAGGAGACTCATGGGCAATGCCTGTTTTCAATACCCTCTCTGTTCTGGTGGGATTTAGCTTACCCTACACATCACTGCAAAATCCAATATGCACCAATTGCATCCCAGGAGATCTCAGTTCACGTTTAGTGCCGAAGTCAGGAAACCTCTGGCTGTGTTTTCTTCAGCATTTAGGTTAGGAAGGGAGTTGTAAGATGAATGTTACTCAAGAGAAAGATCCTGTTATCCTGTGCTGGCTGCAAATTTGTAAAGAGAATCTTCTCCTGACCCAAGGAAGTCCCTGGAAAAAAGGAGGGTGTATCAGCCAGAGGAACAAACAAGATGCAAGGCAGGACACAGCCCCTGGACTTTGGTCCTGCAAAGTTCAGATCCTCTGCAGATCTTCCCACGTTCGCTCCTCTACACCCGAAATCCTGTCCTGCCTGTGACCTTGGCGAGGAGCTGGGTCCAAATGTGCTTCAGTTCCCTCTCTGCAGGACCAGGGCCACTGGCACTTGTTTGTGCCCCTGAAACTCTCCAAGTGCTTGCAAATTGTTCGGACGCCGAGTATGACCCAAACAAACTGAGCTGGGGGTTGTGTAAACTATCTACGCACATAAATTGGGACATTTTAGAGGGGAAAAGGAAAGTTTTGTTTGTGTATTTTTTTATTACAGGGTATAAACAGGCAAATAAATAATTTACCATGTGACCCGTGTTCTAAGGCAGCCCAAATCCATCCCTGCTGTGTCTTTCAGAGCCCTATTCAAAGTCAGAGACAGGCAAGGGAGCAGCCATACATTTATTTTATTGCTCTGCAATAAGCAAACAAGCTCAAATGAGTTGAAAGCGAGGATGGGAAAGAATGTGGCCATTCTCTTCTCCTACATCCTAGGAGGAATCTCTCTGTGATTGTGGACTACGGTTCATCCCACCAGCCTTTAGATGGCCACATCATGGATGTCTCCTACAGGACTGGTCGTGGGAGGCTCCCTTTGTGGGGAGGAGGGGTCATTTCTACAGAATGTGTGGTGTTCACCACCACAGGTTGGGGTTCCACCATTTCAGCCCCAGACTAATCATGAGACAGGGTAACAAACTAGAAACACCTAATTACCTGCTCTGAGCCAAACCAAGAAGAAAAGGATGCTTGGACACAGGCTCTTAAAGCTATTAATGCAGAGTTTGGCTCAGCATTGGTCTTTGTGTAAAATTGCCCATCAGCTTCCCAGGGTGTCTCAACATCACAAAACCTAAGCTTTTCTTAACTGTATTAAGGAAAACAATGTCCCTTCCTTCCCACCTTCAACTCGTCACCTGGACTTTGCTGCTCTAGAAAGGATAAAAAACGAAAGCCACAAAACAGGTAGGAGTTTTCTCTGGAAAATCCAAGCTCGTCATGTCAAACGTCTGGGGTAGTGCTGCAAGGAAACTCAGTGAAATACAGGGAAGGGAAAAGGCCCGCTCATGTTTCAGTAGGTCACAAGGTGCAATAAATGACCATATTATTGAATGCAAATATGTACCCTGGATCAGTTGACTGGCTCTTGGGGTTTGGTTATTCAGTTACAGAGCAACGGTTCTTGCTGTTGCCTTTCCAACAGACTTCAGAAAGAAGATCTTGATTTTTTAAATTTAGACCAGATTTGTCTCTTTTTAGGAAAAAAGAAGTCCGTGGTATCTATGGTGCATGTCACTGCCAAACCTATTTTGTACAAATTCTCTCCTTCATCAAGAAGAGGGGACCAGAGCCTGGCAGGAGAGTGGGTGGAGAGGGTTTCTTATAAGGTCTCTGACATAAAGGTCAAAACTCTTTAGCCCACTGTATTTTAGCAGCTGCAGAATTCAGCTTCCACCTAGATACAGCAAATGTTAGCATAGAACCAAAGAATCATAGAGCAATCTGGTTGGAAGAGACCTCTGGAAATAATCCAATCCATCCCCCCGCTCAAAGCAGGGCCAACTTCAACAGTTGCTCATATCTTTACACTTCTTCAGCCTGTGTTCAGAAATAAGGTCTGTGAGTGAGTCTGCTCTCCTTCAGCAGGAACTGTGTAAAAATTCTGCTTTCCAAGACCTAATCCAGGGAGATCTTGGCAGCACAGCAAGGCTGGGTGACTTTTCCCTATGTATTTCCTCACTAGTATTCTAAATATCTTCTGAATTCCAGCCCCACAACTTCAGTGGCAGCTATTTCCTTTTCCTCCATGTTAAAGCAGTTGATCACCCTCCAAAACCAGCCCAAAGCTCTCAGCGTCTCACCCCGAGAGGCCCAGAGTTTAATGCACTTTCTGACACTTTGTGACATGTTTAGACCTGTGCTCATCCTCCATTTCCAGGCAAAGCTGGTGCATGCTGCAGCAAGAATTATACAAACAGTGACAGGTCGATATCCTCAGCACCCTATTTTTTTGCTCAGAAAGATGGAAAAGGAACATCAGAGGTTGAAAACACTGGTTTGTACTCTGAGGGACAGGACTGTGCAGTCCATCCTGTGGGCTTGGCTTCTCTTACTGAAAGTAACAGCCCTGCNTGGTTTGTACTCTGAGGGACAGGAGTGTGCAGACCATCCAGTGGGCTTGGCGAAAGTAACAGCCCTGTTTTCATGGCCCTCCCTTTTTTCCATGTTCACTTGGGTTTGAACTAAAGATTGTCCCCCATGGCTGCATCCCATGAGTGGCATTTATGGTACTTCTCCTCCTTCTGTCCAAGAAGGAGAAGATCTCATGCAGGGTGAAATGTGGGAGCACAGCTCACTGAAAGGCCGCAGCACAAAACCCCTCCTACAGGTATCTCAGTCTTTTCGGGTACCTGAGGATGTGGTAGGTGAGAATATTCAGCTTACTCTGAGCAAAAAAAGCTGGAGGGGTTTTTGGTGTTAATGAAAACATTTTCCTGGCACAGCTGGAAGTGAAACTCTGAGAAGTTTGAGTCAATTCCTGAAGCTTTGCTGAGTTGGTCTTCTGGGTCCCATCAGCAAAGCTGGTCATAAAACCATGGAATCACAGAACATCCTGAGTTGGAAGGGACCCACAAAGATAATCGAGTCCAACTCCTGGCCCTGCACAGGACAGCCCAAAAAATCACACCCCATGCCTGACAGCATTGAGCTCTGGCAGCATTGGGGCCGTGGCCATTCCATGGGGAGACTGTTCCAGTGCCCAAACACACTCTGGGTGTGGAACCTTTTCCTGATATCCAACCTAAACCTCCCCTGACACAGGTCCAGCCATTTCCTGTGACTGGTCACCAGTCCTGTGACTGGTCACCAGAGAGCAGAAATCAGTGCCTGACCTTCCTCTTCCCCCAGGAGGAAGCTGCAGACTGTGGCGAGGTCTCCTCTCAGTCTCCTTTTCTCCAGGCTGAACAAGCCAAGTGACCTCAGCTGCTCCTCATATGGCTTCCCCTCTAGGCCTTTCACCATCTTCAAAGTCCTTCCACCATCTTCAAAGCCCTTAAGCCCTTAATGATGCCTCAGACCAGGACTTGACCCATGCTTGGCACTGTCTGTTCAAGGACCTGTTAGAGCCATGTCAGATAAATCCCTCTGCTTGTACGCCCCGCTCTAATTTATCAACATAACAACTTCATCGAGGAGAGACACATCCTCTGCTTTAATTCAGCAGCTGGTTCTGAGAACATCAGGGTCCTCAGCACGGCTGGATGTAGTTGGTGCTCTGAGGGGTTTGGGAGAAGCCCTCAATAAAAGCAGCACCACCATGGTTGGAACAAAGGCTCAGCAGCAAAGCTCGTAACACACCATAAACGTCCCCCTCCAAACTCTGAATTAAACACCCACTCAGCTGAAACGTTTGAATGATGAATATCATCATCTGAGGGCGGGGGGGAGGGAGGGAAATCTAGGCAGCTTTATTTTTTCCAGCGCTACAGAAAGAATTTCCTTCCTCCTGCAGATGTGCAGCCGGGGCGCTGGAATCAGTTCCCCGTCAAGTTCGAGCAGCTGTACTCATGTGTCACCAGGCAATGAGACTCCAGGCCCGGGCTGTCAGCTCCACTATTGAAATTAATGGGCCAGACTCCTTGCATTAGTGGAAATCATCCCATTTAAATATATATGTGTTATGCTGGGTACATAAGGCAACTGCAAATCAGCAGCGCGGAGGGAAGGGGAGCAGGCTGGGAGGAGGCAGGAGGGAGAGGGAAATGACAGGGTGTAAAAAGAGAAAGTCCGGGAGAGGGAGAACACATCCTCGGGGGAAAGATATTAATTCGATGAAAGAAGTGCAAGGACAGCCAAGAACTGATCAGCTAGCACTGGAACGAGAGAGAGAGAGTGAGACATAGTTATATGTATGGATAGATGGATGCATAGATATTTAAGATCTGTGCAAGAACAAGCTCGGTGTGGGACTGTACCAGTGCCCCAAACACCAGCGGTCACTTGGATCAAATACCTGCAAGGGTCACAAAAGCTTTCAGCAGCAACAGCAAATTTCAAACCACAGAAAAAACACAGTCCCACAAGGGAATGAGTTTTGTTTTTTTTCCCCCTTCCTTACTTAGTATTCAGGAGAAGCAGCATTTTTCTGCAGCATTTAGGGAGAGTAAATAATCAGGAACATGCTGCTGGAGGAGCTGGGAAGGGGCCAGGGAACATGGGTGTGAGGCAGGGGAATGGCCAGATGCTGGCAGGGTTTCCCACGGGCAGAGGAGGGCAGTGGTGGCTTCTCACAGCCCACAGGGATTCAGAGTGGCCACGGTGGTTCGGGACCCCGAGGTCACGAGGGCTGGGGGGACCTCCAAGGTCCCGCTGGGCTGGGGGAGCCTCCAAGGCCACTCTAGGCTGGGGAACAGTTCAAGGCTTGGCAGAAACCTGTCACTCCACCAGGGAAGATGCTGGGGACTTCTCCCCGCCTTTGATCCATCAAGAAGAATCAAGAACCATTTCTAAGACAAATATTCTTGTTTTCCTGAAAAGAAACAAAACAAAACAAAACAAAACAAAACAAAACAAAAAAAACCCAACAAAACAAAAAAAAGAGACCTTATCTTGAGATCAGAAGCACTGTCCTTTAACAGAGGGTTTAAAAATGGAGATAACCCAGGATTTGGTGATGACAATTTGTAAAGAAAATGGTTTCTTCGTCAAGATTGTTCTGTTCAATCCCTCTCTATTTTTTTTCTTTGCAATCAGAAACACAAAGCTTCTGATCTGGGAAAGAATGCGTCTTTCTTTTTTTCCTTCCTGTGAAAAAAGTTGCATTATTTCACAGTTCTTTTTCAAAGCTGCTGCTGCTGCAGTGAATTAAATCCCCTTCTCCTGCCTGCACTGGTGGGGCAGCGAGATGAGAGCAGGGGCTGGGGGACCATCAGGTTTTTCTGCATTTCCCCGCAGTGCAGCCGTGCAGGGGAAAGCAGAAATGATTCAGAGGTTAAATACTGCCATGAAGAAAACATCAGCCTCGCCCGCATGTGGAAGCTCACAACCCCAGGAGCGTGTAAATGCATTTTTGTTTGGAAGGAGTTGGTGTCACGGGGGTTGTCTCGGCTCTGGGGTGCTGGGAGAGGCGGCTGCTGGGGAGGGAAGGGTGGCTTGAGAACAGATCTCAGTGTTCAAATGACAGGCATTAATGGGCCAGGAATGCTGCAGCTGTAAAATGGGGAGACAAAACAATTCTGTTTTGCAGAAGGACCTCACCAAAGATGACTCCACGAGCACACGATCCACCAATCCATCACCTCCCAGAATCCCACGCGAGAAGGTGGGATAATTACTATAATTTTAATGTACTCCATGATGATTTAAATACACTGGGTAAACTAAAAATATCCTGATTTTCCGTGAGGGCGCTGACTTGCTGAGGTAATGCTGCCCCAGAGCTGCTGGTGGTTCATGTGCCAGCCCCTTCCATTACCCCTCAGAGCACCATAAACCCCGTCACAGCTTTGCCCAGTGGAAAGTCTTTGCCTCCTGCCTTTTGCACACCTCTCCTTCGGAAAAAAAAAATTAAAAAATCCTCTGCTCTTTCGCTTGCAATCTGGTAGAACTGCAGAAGGAACAGAGGATGGCAAAGAGGACATGAGCAGCAAGGGTGGGAGCAGGGAGCCTGGGCCAGCTGAGTGCTTCAGCATGCTTGGAAGTGTCAGTGAAGCGAATAGTGTGTTTCTAACACAGTCCTGAGTGTTGAAATACTGCTTAAATTGCCTCCAGAGCTGACATGAAACCCGAAGATCTGGAAGTATCTCCTGTGATTGATTGAGTGACTGATTGATTTGATTATATATATTTTATATGTGTATGTTAGGGCTGGATTTGGCTGTCTAAACAGCCTGTCCCAGAGCCAAGTTAGAAGCTCTGGGGTATCCAGCCCCAGGCTCCAGCTCTTGCTTCTGAGGACTGCTCGTCTTCCCTCAGCTCTGTGTCCCTTTTCCAGCACTGTGGGATGTCTCAGACATACAAGGGCATCTCAGATGGCACCAGGCTCCTGTGTGTAGGCACTGAATCCCACCCTCTGAGTCATTAAGGCTCACAGAGATCATATTTTCAAAGTTTCCCTCCGCAGTCACTGGGATCAGGACTTTACCTTAAAAATAAACAACATCCAATGCCAAGAGTTTCCTGGATAGTCAATTAATTTTTGTGGGGGTTGGTTTGGAAGTGTTCTGAAATCTGATCCTCATTGTGAAGTTGGGAATCTTGGCAGCCATGACAAGAAGCAAACTGTGTATATTTTGCCTAGAATTGTTTCCACTATATAACCAGGAAATAATAATTATAATAAAAAGAGCCTCTTCTCCTTTAATTTATTTGCAGAGGTCTTCACGGGTCCCTTGCTTGTCCCCCATCACGATGAAAAGAAGGAAACCTGACATGAGGTTGTTTCTTGCATTTGTGCAAATGCAGAATTCTGTGATAGAATCAACGTGAATATTCACATGAGGTGGGTGTAGCAACATAGAAGTTCCCTGGACCATTCCTATGGATATCTTGTTTAACAAATGAGGGGAAACACGCCTTTTCCCTGGATGAGGATCCAGGTTGGGCTTTGTCCAGTGCTGGGAAGGTCTCTGACTTGGAATTGCAGAGTTTTTGGGTCTTGGGGAAAGAATCGGGTCAAATGGGTCAGTCTGGACTGTCAGGTTTTTGTGTTCTTTTGTAGGGTCTCCTGCAGGAGACCTTCAGGGCAAGCTCACAGCGGAGGAAACAAAGGATTTCACAAACTCCAGCTGATACAAAGCCAGTGACCTTTGTTCTTCTCCTCGGCTGACCACTGAGAAATCATTATTGCAGAGATAAAGATCATAAATTTTTGTGCCTGGCTTTTTTCCTAGATCCTGTTTAACAGTGTTTCTTGGCAGTTTCTTAGTAGATACTTTTTAGCTCTGGCTCTCTTCCTGGAGCTCTGGCAATTAAAGATATTAACATTCAGCTTTAAAAATAGCAAGGAGTGGGTATCCAGCCTCCCTAGATGAACACCCCTGAATGTGGGGAGAGCCTTCAGTGGTGCAAAGCCCAGAGCAGAGCCATGTAGGCGGTGGAGAGGCTGCCTGGTCTCTCAATGCTCTTTCCAGTCCTTGTTCCCAGGACTTCCTCACCCTCTCTTCTTCTGCCTGGCAAATTCACGCCCATCCCTTCCAGATTTTTCACCCCTTGGCTGGTTTATACAGAAACCACCGCGCTGACGGGATGTCTCTGCCTTGAGGCGCTACAATTTAGGCTGTTTTGCTCCTGGGTAGAGCCACCTACCTCTGCCGTGTTTTCCAGGATGCTGAGGTGTCAGTGTGCCTGTCGAGCTGGGAAGGGGAAAACCAACAAACAGCCCTCCTCCTCCCTCTGCTTGAGCTCTGTCAGTGTGCAGCGGAAATGACCGGGCTGGTAACTTAGTTCTGAGCTTCCCTGCCTCTCCTGGCCCCTCTAAAATACAGAGGAAACATGTTATCTCCAGATCCTGAGGGCTGCCCGAGGAGAAACAGGCCCCTCTGGGAGGAATATTTTCATCTCTGCTTCCCTCCTCACTTCTCCATCAGCAGCTGGCAAAGAAGGGCGTGGGGACAGACCCAGCTCTCAAGTGATCCCAGAGAGAGACACGGGCTGAGTGCCCCAAGCTTCACTGTGAGTCCTTGATGTGTGTCCTTGATGTTACCCAGGGAAACTTTTCTTCCAGTTTGTTCAGGGCAGTTTCCTCCACTCAGGAGATGCTCTGGACTCTCATTCTCCAGTATTTCTCACTGCAGTGAAGCTTTCTCTGTTGAAGACCGTAAAGCTCCCTCCTGGGAGATTTGGATGAGGCTGAGAGTGGGCAGAAACTCAGGCCAGGACGTGGCGAATGGAGGGCCACACAATTCCTGCACACTGTTATCCCAAAGGGAGCTCATGGGGCTGCACCATGGCAGGAGGGGCACTGGAGCCCGTGGACAGTGAAGATGTCCAAGGACCGGGAAAGGAGGAGCTTGAGCAGGGCACTGGAGGGTCCCAGATACTGGGAGAAAATGCACAAAGGAAAGCAGCAGCCCAAGCTTCCCTCCAGGAGCCTGCAGGAGCCCGCTGCCAAGGACAGCCCTGCAGAACTCGCTGGGTAGAGCAGGAATTTTGATTTGGAATCCGTGATAGCCAGGACACAACTGAGCAGAATTTGAATGTACAAACAAGTCTGTAAAATATGGAGTGAGGACACTGGAAGGGACATGACTTGAAAGGGCAAGAAAAATCCTGCTCCTTCCACTGATCACCCCACAAAAACACAGATCCTTCACACCCCCAAGCTCGCAGAACTCCCAGCTTTTGGGATCTCAGGGATTGTTTTGGGGTGAGGCCAAAGGCACCAGCTCAGAACACGCAGTACTGAGCATAATTTTGGATACAGAAGAACCACTTCCAGCGTGGGGGTGTCCTGTGCCCCTCTCCCTCTATCCAGGCAGTCAGGGGTGGGCTCAGAAAGCAACACCTGGAGGAAGAACCCCAAGGAGGAACTGTCACTGCTCTGCCAAATCCTGGGCCCCAAACCTGGCCATCCTCCATACAAAGGACACGGCTCAACACCTTGGTGAGGGTGAATCTACAGGTTGGTGGTGGTGGTGGTAATGAAGGGGGAGTTTGGGGTCTCTCAGGTAGGAGTGGGAGGCAGCAGCTGTGCAAATACCAATGATCTGGCGAGTGTAAAGGACAAGGGGTGGTTGCAGTCACTCTGTTTTGGGGAAAGACAAGGTTCCCAGGACCTGGGAGTGTCTTTACCTCTCTCTCTGACAGGTGGTGAGGATGGTTGCCCCGTAATTTTAAACAATGAATTATTTGGTCTTGAAAACTTGACCTTTTAGCCCTCAGTTCTTTGAAATCAACAGATATGGCACTATCTCACAACACCCAGTGCCTGAGGTGACGCCTTTCACCAGACATTTGAGGTTTTAATCGTTTTTGGTTATTCCTCATAATTTCAGTTAATAAATCCAGGGTGGTTACAGCGATGATTCATGCAGGATGCATCCTGTTTCTTCTCTCCCACATCTCTCTGGCAAAAAGCTGCTATGGATTAGGAACCTTGCCCTTCATTTTTGGAAATTGCTCTCCCACTATAGACTCCAAATGAGAATTGCTGTGGTATTTCACTGTGTGCTATTTCGGAGCGCTGGCTTCTTTGATGCAGTCATCATCTATATGGAAAAGAGGTGTGTGCATGAATCAATGGTATAGTTCAGCTGCATCTGCATTAGAAAGGCATAAAAATGAATGAAATGCAGGAACTGAAATGTGCTCTCCCAGGATGCTGTGCTCAAGCTGCACTTCAGAAATTCGCCGGGGCGCTTTCCGGGCGCGGGCTGCAGAACCAGGAGGGTCCTACAATTTCACACCACACTTCCTACATTTCCATTCTCACCTCTGGCGACTGGAGCACGTCAGGGTTTGTCTTGCGCTCCCCAAAAGTTGCATGATGTGTCTTTCATCTGCTGTTGAAAAGGGTTTTTATTTTTATGGCTGTTTTTCTACTTCCCTTTTCTTTTGTCATTGCCCGCTTCTGGAAAATGCTGGTGGTTTTCAGTCTCTGGAGGAAGGCTGCTCTTTTCCATAAACGAGGCAACAGAGCAAACTGTGCCAAATCAAGTTAACACAAAATAATTCGCCCATGCAACTTTAGACATCTTAAGAGGGCCCTTTGCGGGAGCAGGACTAATTTCCTGCTTTGAGTCTGCTCATCTCACCAGCTGGGATGGCAGAGCCACACATCCCAAAACCTCTTCTGCTCCTCTATTTGATCAATTAATAACCACAGCAGCTAAAAGATGAAGCCAGAAGCCCTCAGAGGAGCAGATAATCTGAGCTGCCCTCCTTGTCCTTCAGTAACAGTGAGGGGAAAAGAAAATAACCTTACTTTTACCCAGCCTAATCCCTTCTCCTGTTGCTCCTCACATGAACACAGGCTGCATCTCACGGAGAGAACGGACCACAGCACCCACAGCACCCACCCACGCTGGTGGGAGGTTCCTACCTCTGGAATGCTCAAGACTCTGCTTGTAGCAGCGGAGAGCAATAGGAACTGCTGGAACGTGCTTAATTTCATCCCCAGACTGACATTTGAAATAGGTCCCCTCAGGCACTGCCATTTTCTCACCCCTGGCTCTAAAGGGAGCCTGGGCACAGCTGTAGAGAACTCCTGTGAAAATCCTGGCTGAGATGAGTCTCACCCCTTAACTGGAGGAATCTGAACATGTCCTTCAGTTTCCTCTGTGGACTGTGAAAAGGGGACAAGCCCAAAGAAGAGGCCATTAGGCTTTATCATTAAAGCAGGATACAAGGGAGCTGGAGAGGGACTTTGGACAAGAGCATGAAGTGATAGGACAAGGGGCAATGCCTTTAAACTGGCAGAGGTGAGGTTTAGATGAGATATTAGGAAGAAATTCTTCCCTGTGAGGGTGCTGAGGCCCTGGCACAGGGTGCCCAGAGAAGCTGTGGCTGTCCCTGGATCCCTGGAAGTGCCCAGGGCCAGGTTGGATGGGGCTTGGAGCACCCTGGGATGGTGGAAGGTGTCCCTGCCCATGGCAGGGGTGGGGTTGGATGATCCTAAGGTCCCCTCCAACCCGAACCATTCTGGGATTTTATGATCATTACTCCCTTGATCTCCTAACAAACTGACCAATACTGGAGACAGAAGAGGCTGTTTTGGGCACATCTTTGCATTCCAAACCAAGCTTTAATGGCTGAGCTTCTCTTTGCCCTGGTGCTTTCAAGTTACGAGCCACTGGGAACACCCTCACTGCAGTTTTAGAAGGACAAAGCATTTCTCTTGTCAAAAGCACGGAAGAAAACAGGTAGAAGAGGAAATGAGCAGCCAGCTCCATCCAATATTAGCAGCTCTGCAACTCAGGAGACATGTTCAAGCGAGTTTGTCTCCCCCCAAAAACTGGCAGGTTGAGCAAAAACACTTGGTAGAAGAGTGACCCCAGGGAGGATGAGATACCTTCTGCATAATTATCTGCAGCCGGAGTTTGGCTCTGCTGTAGATGTTAATCTTTCACACCCACTGCAGAGTGGCCGGAGAACAGCCCTTGTGGTGAAATGCATGAACGGGAGGCAGAGGAACGCTGTGTTCCTCTTGTTTTGCATGGTTCAGGATCAAATGCGTCCAGCACCGGTAGCACCTCTCGCATCGCACGGAGCCGTGCCTTATCACCAGCCTGCATCCTGCTGGCAATCACAGCACCCCCAGCCTCACAGCTGAAACTCTTATCACACCATCTCTGCCCTCAGGATCGTGTAACTAAGAGGTGAAGTGGAAATAAAAAGAAAAAAAAATAAAAACTCGAAATGCTGGGAGAGCTCTAAGCCTTGGCTCAGCAAAGGCTTTGAGGATGTGTCTCATTTAAATGAGCCCTGAAACTGACTCCCATCAATAAGCCTTAAGAAGATTCTTATGAAAATAAACCATGACTATTTCCCCCCTCAAAAAACAGACAAAAAACTAGAGCCAAGTCCAAAGTTATGAAAATAATCACCAATAATTTACAGCCTATTCAGCTGTGGGAGATACTCTTGGTTTCTACAGGAAAGGCTGTTATCTTCTAGGATCAATAACCACCATGTAGTAAAGCCTCAAGGTGCTGGCAGGGGCAACCACAATATTCCCTGCAATTGTTGCTCAGCTCGTATTTATGGGAGCATGGTCACAAAAAACAGCTGCAGGAACAAATTCAGAGCTGGCCTAACCTGACACAGAGTCTTTGGGAGAGGCACCCACTCCTGCTGAACCTGAACTCTCAGGTAAAAAAAAAAAAAGAACTTAGGAAAACACTTTTTTCCTCCCCAAAAAACTGCTGACTTATGGGGGAATTGGGTGATCCTGGGTTTAGCACAAGTTTGGGATTCAACTGACATCATTGCAACTTTTATTTCTCTGGGCACTGTTGCCTGCACCTTGTGCTAAAAGATCCCCTTTCACGTGAACCTTAGCCTTGGTCTTCATCCTGGGACTTATATGGGCCTTAAAGAGATAAGGAATGGACACCTCTTGCTTGAAAATGGTGAAAATGCCACCTTGCATTTGGGAGGAACACCTGGCACTGGAAAACGCAGCAGCCATGGCTCAGCTATCACCCTGTAACTCTTTACACTGTGGGAATTGTGTCCTTGAACCTGAGACAACAGGGTAAGAAGGAAGGGAGAGTGGCAGTGATCAGAGGTTTGGTAAAACACTGCCTGTTTGGAGTCTTGTAAATCCAGCGAGGAAGTAGAGTGAGGGGATTGTCCTACTCTGACCTTGTCAGACCCCAACTGGAGAACTGTGTCCAGCTCTGGGCCCCTCAACACAACAAGGACATGGAGCTGTTGGGACAGAGTCCAGAGGAGGCCAAGGAAATGCTCCAGAGGTTAGAGCCCGTTCCAAGGCCTTAAGAGGCTCCAGGAGAGCTGGAGAGGGACTTCGGACAAGGGTGTGAAGGGACAGGACAAGGTGGAAAGGCTGAAAGAGGGCAGGTTTAAATTCGATGTTAAAAACAAATTCTCTTTGAGGGTGGCAAGGCACTGTCACAGGTTGGCCAGAGAAGCTGTGACTGCCCCATCCCTGGAAGTGTCCCAGGTTGGATGGGGCTTGGACCAACCTAATCTATAGGATTAAACTCCCCATGGCAGGGGTTTTGGAACTGTATGATCTTTAAGGTGCCTTAAAACCCAACGCATTCTATGAGTCTGTGATTTAGGGTGTGCATCAGGCAAGCACAGCTCTTGGATGGGTCAGTGTCACCTGCAGGGAGGACATCAGTGCTCAGGGCCCTTCCAGGGCTGGATGAGTTCACAAGTGCAGCTCTATGACCTGCAGAAAGCCTTCACCCAGACGAGGTCCCTCCCGGTCTTCGAGCTGGTGACCCAGCATTTTTTCTCCCCAGAGCACTGGCCATAACCTCTGCATGCTGGTGGCCAGGGCATTTCCCTGCTCCCTGCCAGCCCTGCCTCTTGTTTTCAGGCTTCCTGCAGGCAGAGGAGGCCGAGAGCTTTCCCTCCCCCTCCTTTCCCTTGTCCCACAGTATCAAGCACAGAGACACAGGGGGGACCTCACGAGGCTCATCCCTCCCTGGCAGAGGCAGGAAAGGCCTCGTGCCGTCCTTGTGCCCTTTGGTGCTATTTTGCTTTATGCCCCTGCTAAATCTGTCCCCGGGGTCGGCGTGGCTGTAGCAGCCCAGGGGCTTGGCACGGGGGCCTGTTTTAAGGTTGCCACAGCGACTGCCACGGCAGCATTTAAAAATGGCACGGGCTGTTATTTAATGCCAGCTGGGCAGGGATTGCAGGGAGGGTCGGTCAGTGACCCAAAGTGACCCATTACAGAATGACAGCCCTTTACAGCAGGATCATCCCAGGGACTGACTGGGAAGGGGGATTCACCCTGAATCCACAGGGAGCTGAGCTTTTGTGGAAACCAGGTTNAAATGAAGGGCAGTTGTGAGATACACGACGGACGATGTGACACACACACAGGAGCCAGTGATAAAGCATAAAGTAGTGTGTGGAAATAGGCCTTAACCAATAATAAATTTGCACGATCGTGAATAGGGAAAGCAAGAATTGCATATAAGGGACAGTAGTTCATCAATAAAATGGCTTCTGCTTGATTCACACTGAGTCGTGTAGAGTCCATTGTTTCTCTCCGCAAGCATTTGGGCTGAGTTTTTGAGGAGTTTCCATGAGAAAGACTGAAAGTCTAGGCCAAGCACTGCTGTGACAGAAAAAAGAACAAGGTGTTTTATCTTCTAGCAGAAAAACCTGTTTTAATTACACACATGTAGCAAGGAGGGAAAGCAGAGCCGGTGATAAGAGACATGCAGCAGCCCCAGCAGAATTAGCTTAATTTCTCCTGTGCCCTTAATTATCTTTGAGGAGGAAGGGCTGGAGGGATATAAATGCTTGGGGAGGCAAGGGGGAAGGGAAGGTGGCTTGAAAGGCTCTCCAGACTTCCCCAGTTCCCTGGCTCCTGCAGCCATCACGCCAGCACTCCCCAGGGATGGTGGTGTCACTGCCAGGGACCATCCTCCAGAACAAGGGGTGGCTACAGGAACCTGCAAGGTCACCCTGGGGTGCAACGGAGCTTGGTGTACTGTGCTCAGAGAGGGGTTTGCACCTCTGCAAAAGCAGTGGGAGCTGGTCAGCCATGGACATAATTTTGGTAGTACCACGTCTAGCAAAGGGCAGACACTGCCCAGCGACAAACTGAATGACAGTGGGGAGGCCCTGGCACAGGGTGCCCAGAGAAGCTGCGGCTACCCCTGGATCCCTGGAAGTGTCTAAGGCCAGGTTGGATGGGGCTGGGAGCAACCTGGGATAGTGGAGGGTGTCCCTGTCCATGGCAGGGGGCAGGACTGGATGGGCTTTGGGGTCGCTTCCAACCCAAACCATTGAATGATTCTATGAATAATAAATCATCCTCACTTTGATAGCCTGGTGGGGTTTGTACATCTGCATATGATTGCAGATTGCTCACTCTGAGGGTGTATCAATAAGCCCAATCCCAGGCTCTGGCTGTGGGAAGAGGACAGAGAACACGGATGCCATGGGATGGGGAGGATGGGCTCTTTCCTCCCGAGTCAGCCACATCGTGCACAGGGTGGTTGTGCTACTGCCCCCTTTGCCTCCTCATGAGACTGCCCTGATGTCCAGGGATGAGGAATCCAGCCCTGTTTTTCCATTTAAGTTTAGTCCCACCTATCTGTTCTCTCTCTCTTCCTCTCCCTGCAGCAGGGACCATACCCTCACTCAGCTTTTCCACAGTCCATTAGAGCTTTCCTGGGAGAGCAGAAACCACTGGGTTTTTCTGTAATTGCTCGAGGGTGAGGCCATTTCTCCAAGCAGCAGGAGTTGGAGGCTCCTGGGGACACAAAGCTCTGTGTGTCCCTACCTTGGGGTTTTTGATGACTCATCCAGGCAGGAGAAAGATCCCATCATGCAAATGGCCTCCTAAATTCCTCCTCCAAGATCAGTCATCCTCCACTAAGCAGGTGCTGAGGCAGTGGGCATGCTCATAATGAAGCAGGAAATAAGGAAACGTGTGCCTGGATCGGGAAAGGTTCATTCAGTGAGGTGGTGTTACTCGTGGCCATGGCGTGGGCCTGCTCTGCATCTCTGGAATCTCCTGGGCACACCCTGGGCATGATTTAGGGGCCAGCACAGACAGGGAACATCCCCAGCGTGGGGGATTGTGAGCATCCACTGGGTCGGGTGTAGGGGCAAGAGCCATGGTGCTGTTTATGGATACAGAGGTTAAAATAAAAAGGGCAGGGAACAGCCAGGCATGATAAACAAGTCCTGCTGCCATCTCTCTGGAGACTGTCTGTGTCTGCACCCTCCAACCCATTATTAGTTAGCAATAAACTCCTTCCCAGACGGAGGTGCCAGCTTTGCCCTTCCAGTGAACCCACGCCGTTTACCTGAGTCAGAAAATCACAGAATAGTTTGGGTAGAAGGGGCCTTAAATCTCACCCAGTCCCACCCTCTGCCATGGGCAGGGACACCTTCTGCTATCCCAGGTTTCTCCAAGCCCCATCCACCCTGGCCTTGTCCCATCCTTCCAGGGCTGAGACAGCCACAGCTTCTCTGGGCAACCTGTGCCAGGGCCTCACCAAACAATATTCCATAGGAAAAGGGGTAATGGTTTCAAACCAAAGAATTTTTTTGCAATGAGGATGGTGAGGCACTGTCACAGGTTCCCCAGAGATGTGGTGGATCCCCCATTCCTGCAAATATTCAAGGTCAGGTTGGATGGGGATCTGAGCAACCTGATCTCATTGAAAATGTCCCTGCTTATTGCAGGGGGGGCTGGACTAGATGGCCTGTAAAGGTCCCTTCCAACCCAAACTATTCCATGACTCTGTGATTCCATGATTCTGTGACTCTATGATTCCATGACTCCACACCCCAAGCCCCCCAACCCCACAGTCTGCTCCCACCCTGATACCTGCTCTGCCCAGTGCCCCATGGGGTGGGACTGTTCATGAGGGAAGGGGAACATCCCAAACCAGTTCTCAAGACAAGAAATTCAAGAGTGTTTCCTTCCAGACCACCCAGGAAATAAGTGGCAGTGCAAGATCAGGATCTGAGCTCTCAGCTCCAGCTTCCAGCCCCAGGCTTACACCACGAAACAAAAAACCTCCAAACCCAAAACATCTGCAAACCACACAGTCTCCTGCTAAAAGATCTGAAGAGATTAAATAACGTTAAACTCTTAATCCTCCAGCCTTTTCTAAGGCCCAGCACCAGTTAAAATCAGAAATGCAAAGACCTAAACATTGGGCTGTAAGAAAAACAAACTGCAATGATCGTTTATTTTAACCCACAAAACTGCAAGAACAAGTGATTACCCTAAACCTACAGCATTCTTGGGAAGAGAGCTGTATATAAAATAAGTTCCTTATGACTTTTTGGGCCAGCTTTAGAAATTTCCTTTTGGAATTTCTGACACAGAAAGGAAAAAGAGTTTTTTAACTGTATCTGTGAGAAGATGGTAGGACTTTCAATTTCCAGAGTAGAAGCGTGAAAATAAAAACTGCTATGTGAGCTGATAAAGCTTTAACTTTACATATCTATCTTGATTCTCTCTGTGAGTACATCCATAAAATCCTTACAGCTGGGGAAGGATAGGGTTTTAAATAAAAATGCTGAAAAAAATCCCTAGTGAAGGAAAGAGCACAGCCTCTTTAATCACTGATTTTTGTTTATTGCAACAGATTATGGATCTGAGAGGAAAAGAATTCGAGAAATTATTATGCCTTTAAGATACAACCGGACAGCCACTATGAAAAACATAAAAGTTTGCTGTTTACAGGGGAAGTTGTCTCAAAATCGCTGTCCCCAGGTTTTCAGAGCTGGGAACTCAGCCCTCTGAAATACGATGGAGTTCACTGCAGGAGCAGAGGCAAAGAGGGGCTTGTGAAACATGACGGGGCAGTTTGTTACAGGGTTTTTATGGAGACAGACTGGTTTAGGACCTCAGCTGAGGCCCGAGTCCAAGCCAACATCCCGCAAAAACCTAAATTCTCCCGTTGAGGGAACCAAACCTGCCGGCGCTCAAGGTGATGAGCCATGAAGTGGGAAGGCAACTTCTCTCCTTGTGTGCACCAGCATAAATCAGGAGCAGCTCTGTTGGTGCCCAGAGTGTTGAGGCTTCCTCCAGAAGCAAAGGACCTGACCCAGGTATGGACTGTGGTGGTGCTTTTGGCTTTATGGGAACGTTTTAAAATGTGTGCTTTATTGTACTGCAGCAGAACATCCTATAAAAGGCCACAACTGAAAAGAACAATTTTAATAATGGAGAAAAAAAAATAATCTGAGTTTGAGTCAACAAAAAGACAGCCTGCATTGGGACTGCCAAGGCAAAATGACTATTCAGACTTATTCTTCACTCACACAAGTGAACTAAAGAGGGAGTTGCTCAGGTGATAGTGGGATTAAATCATTGTAAGAAACCATCAGGCCTGAGATTTCATTCCTCCCAGCCTCAAAACCCACTGCCTCCCAACGGGCTAGATTGTGCTTGTACAAGACTTTCCTTCTTGGCTTTTTGTGGTGATTTATGTTTCCTTGCAGCGTGTTATTTAGCCATAAGTTATACCTTGGTGCTGTAGCACATCCCTTGGTAAGCAACAAGACAAAGCAGGAACCTTTTTTTTTGTCTGTAGTGACTGGAATGAGCGTTTTCTCCATATTTCCTAGAGTTTATTGGGGGCTGATAAAAGGAAGATTTCCAAGTCCTCATGCTCAGTGGGAAACAAGAACAGAAACTCCTGGTCCTGGGAACAAGGACTTCTCAGTAGACAGAGACCACTCTCTGGGTATTACAGGAACCCACCTACTGTTCTCCAGAATGAAACTTGGAAATGAAAAAGGAAATACTCAGGCTTTTAATGACACATTACACCGTGCTCCTTCACACCTGATTGCTGCACTTGTTCATCACCAAGGTCTCCAAACCAGATCCTGATCCTTCAACATCCAACAACTGAGTTCACAATGCAAGGAGTAAAGGAGAGTCACAGAATCATTGAATGGTTTGGGTTGGAAGGAACCTTCAAGATCATCCAGTTCCACTCCCTTGCCATGGGCAGGGACACCTTCCACTATCCCAGGTTGTTCCAAGCCCCATCCAACCTGGCCTTGGACACTTACAGGGCTGGGGCAGCCACAGCTTCTCTGGGCACCCTGTGTCAGGGCCTCAGCACCCTCACAGGGAAGAACTTCTTCCTAATATCCGACCTAAATCTCCCTTCTTTCAGTTTAAAGTCATTAACCTTTGTCTTATCCCCACATGCCCTTGATTTGGTTTGAAGGAGCTCTCTGGGGGTCACTTTGCCCAAAGCCTGCTCAAGGCAGGGCTGTAGCAGTGGACAGCTCTGAGGTTACTCTGAATGGCTCAGGGCCTTAGCACTGAAACTGCTCAGCCACTGAGAAGGGTAACTGTGATTCCCACATTTACTATTTTTTTTCGTTTAAATCATCTGAGGATTAAAAAATGTCTTTTAATTAAGAATCAGTTTCGTTTCAGATTGCAGCATAATTTAATTTATTCAGAGTGTTCCTAGAGTTAATTGACACCAACCCATACACAATGGCACTTTCTGTCTTGGTGCATTTCCCAGTCTCCACCACTCTGTGGTCTGTGCAGCCCAGATAGCACAGACACATGAAAGAGGAGACCAGTGGTGCCTTGAGGCTGCTTCTTGCACCCTCAAGTCAGTTGACTACAAAGGAATTAGATGGGTTGGTGCAAGCTGAGGTACTTGACAACACCTGGAGTCAGTGGAGAGCGAAGAGCATCCACACACATTGGTTCATGGCCCATCTACCTCTGGTCCTGTGTCCACCAAGGCTTCAAGAGTCAAGGAATTGAGATCAGAGGATCAAGGGCTCGGAGAAGAGTGTGAGAGCGGGGAAAACACGCAGTGGCATTGCCTTGAGCACTAGGCCCTGCACTCACTTTGTGGCTCTTGGACTTCCAGAAGTGCTGTCCCTGCATTTAACAGCCCTTCAGGAATTTCCCTCCCACGAGTTAGCTGCACGTTGTTTTCAACCTGGAAATGTTTGGCACTCACTGTGTGACCAAAATGTGCTGCCACCTCAGAGAGCACGAGCTGCAGGGGAAAGGATATTGAGGCACTTTATTGGATGTGGGAGCTGAGGTCAGTGCAGGCTGCAGAGTTAAATCTGTCAGCACAGGGTGGCAAGCAGGTCATTCCCTTTCGCTGAAAAACACGGAGCAGAAATTGCTGCAGAAATCAATGAGTACAGAAACTGAGCAGCTCGGGGAGGTGGGGACCCAGGAGACAGCACAAACACCCAAGGGTTTAGATGGCGTGACCCCGGATTTATGCTGGCAGTAGGGAAATCCAGTGCTGAAGAGCTACAAAGATGGTCATGGAGTCAGATCTCACTTCTCAGCAGGAGCCAGATGATTGGATCCTGTCCTGAGTGAACTAAGTTACCATGCAATGTGAAGAGAGTGACCTGGTGAGGCCCTGGCACAGGGTGCCCAGAGAAGCTGTGGCTGCCCCAGCCCTGGAAATGTCCAAGGCCAGGTTGGATGGGGCTTGGAGCAGCCTGGGATAGTGGAGGGTGTCCCTGCCCATGGCAGGGGGGTGGAACTGGATGATCTTGAAGGTCCATTCCAACCCAAACCATGCCGTGACTGATAAAATGCCTGAGCACCTTCCCTTTTCATGTTAGTTACAGTAGGTTCGATTCAGGTTTAAGGCCCAGATTTGGCATCATGCATGGAGAGCCCATCCACAGACAGAGATCTCTTACTGCTCTGATACCCGGCAGTCTCTCTCCTGATTTCCCACCACAAATCCAGGATGCTGCAGATGTTCTGAAGCCCTTTCATCGAGCGGACAGGGATATCCCACATCCCTGTGGCATCTTGACTGCACCACTCTGTGTGAACAGCAAAATCAAGCCCCCAGACATGGGGAGGGCATTTGCACAGGAGCAGCAGGATTTGATCTCACCACTCTGGTGACTGCTGGCTGCTTTGGATCCTCTGCCTGACCCAGGTGTGAAACAAAAACTGCATGTTCCACGCTACTTGGATGGAGTGAATTCCTTTATTCACCACAGCCTTGTGGAAGTATCACTGTCTGTGAAGGACCCTGGGCACACCCCCTCCCCACGGGATGCACACAGGCTGGGGGATGCTGCAGTGGCTCCAGCTGTGCACCCTCAACATCTGTCTCTTCATACATTTGTCTATCTCTCCTTCTTTTTTTTTCAGTTTGTATGACTTCACACATCAAGACAGTGATGAGATAGATGATGTTGTGCTGAGTCTAAGCACACAGGTTTTAACCCAAATAATTTCTTAATTATTTTTACTAATATTTAATATTCTGTATTAAATTCTCTTAATTATTTTCATTAATTATTTAGAATTTTTATTAATTTTTAACCCAGAAGCAAATGGACAGGCCTTGGTGGGGATGAGGATCTCTTTCAGTGCTGGTATCATTTTATATGAGCTGTAAGTGCTTCGATGGCCTGATTTAAACCATTAATACCATTAAGTATTTAATTAAGAAAGTGAATAATTAATTATATATGTTCATATAATAGTAGTCATGATAATACTATTGCTAATGAGCAATAATTAACTATGGGTTGTATTTGGAGAGGCATTAACAGGACTGACAGCACTGGGATCAGGAATGTGCTCTGGGAATGGTCACAGGCATAGATCAGTCCTGGCTGTCCCTGAGGAGGGAACAGGGAATCCTTCCTAACACTGCATCCAGCCTTTCTTTACCTTCCTTACCTCGGCATCCCCTTCAAGGACTGTGGACTTGTGAGGGCTCCTGGTTTGGGCAGAGCACGTGTTGGGAGCAGGACATGGAACTGGAATATTCCAGGGTTCCTGCACCATCTCCTGTTATGCAGCTGGGGCTGGCTCCCTTCTCTCCATCCCTCACCAAGCTCAAACAACATCCGTGCTCCCCACTGCAGAGCTTAGAGAAACTTAGCAAGAAATACCCAAAACCCACCCTTGTCCACTGTTGTGCACCTTGTGTCGGGCACTGCAATAACATACAAATAATAATAATAAGGAGATGCCAGTTCCTCCCCCAAGTACAGGAGTGGTGAGTCTTGCCAGGGACTGGTTGTCACCAGTCACTTCCTGTCGCTCTGTGTGTGTGCTAACACAAGCTGCTCCTCTCCGAGCTGAGGGCTATAAATAAGAATTAAATAATGGCAGCTGCAGCAGCGAAGATGATGGCAGTGTTAGGGTGATAGATATCCATGCTGGACCTTTTGTGGGCTGTGGGATGAAATGTGAGCTTTCTACGTAGTCAGGAACTGCCCAGGGAGCGTTTGGAAAATTCCGGGGGAAAAACTGATTTGATTTTTGGCCTTCTTCTGGGAGGAAACTCACAGGACATATTTTCCTGGCTGTGGGAGTAGCCTGTGAGAGGGGTAACATGTTCTCCATACGTACGTCCCCGTCTCACTTTGCATCCTCAGGAATGCAAGGTTAGCAGGAAAATGCAGCTGGGACTCTGTAATGAAAAATTCTGCCGACTCTTCAAAGAGCATCTCTGATCGCTTTCACAGGAACGCTCGGCTTCCAAAGAGATGCTGCTGACGTGAGGGGCTTCAGCTCCGAGAGCTGCAGGACCACACTCCAAATGGAGGCAAAGTGCTGGACTTGGGGGAAGAGGCTGTTGGGAGGGGAGAAATGTGGAGCTGTGGGGTGCCAGCGGGACAGGGCGTTTCTGGGGGATGGTCACAGGGCATTTCTTTGGGGTGTTGCACTTGAGTGACAGTCATCCCTGCCCCATCCATCCATCCATCCATCCATCCATCCATCCATCCATCCATCCATCCCTCCCTCCCTGCAACCCCCAGCACGGTGCAGAAACCCCTCCCCAGAGGCTCTCAGTGACTTGTGCTGTGCTTTTTAACCTCTGCAGTTTGTTCTCCTCAGTTCCTCTGGGGTTTCCTCCCTCTTCCATTATCCAGTGGCCAAGGCCGCTGCTCGGAACAGTAAGGATGGGAGAGGAGAAGGCAGGAACTGGCAAGATAAAGGGTTTCCAAGAACTCCTCCCCACTTCTGCTCCCCACTCATTAAACTCGTTAAAGGAGCCCCTGTGTTAAATCAGCAGAGGTTTTTTGGCCCCTTCTCCTTCCCTCAGAGGCTGCCCCAGGACAGCTCTGCTCCGGGAGTCAGAAACCTTCTTGTAACCACTCGGTCTCATGGCCTCACTTTCAGCTCATTTGCCCTTAATTTTGATCTTTCGTGTTTACCCCTGAGATAAATGTGCAGACAGCAGCTGCATCCCATCACAGATCCCATTTCAGTAGACTAAGCAAGCTTGGGGAGCCATTCTTGTGGGGCAGAAGGTTCATGGATCAAAGGCTTCGCTTTCACTTCCACCAGGCAATTTTCCCTAAGAGCAGATTTGTCTTGATATTATTAACATAGCTCACGAGAGGGGAAAAATAATGGAACGTCCTTGGTCCTGGTGATGCCAACCACATACACAGAAATGGCGGGGGTTTTTCCAAATTAATTGAAAAGGAAGATCCATCATGGCATCAAGGCTTGTGGAAAAAACCTTGTGTGTTCTTTTTTCTTTTTTTTTTTTTTTTTTGGCATGAACAATCCCATTTGTGGATCAGTGCTAAAAGAGCTGCTGGAGGATGAGGGCTTTCAGAAGTTAATTGATTAGAGGAAAATCCCACCTCCTTAATAGTTATTCTGACTCATTTCATATTTTGAAGCTATTACATAGTTATAAAGTAGCTGATAGAAAAGCCCCTGTATTACAGATGGGAAAACTATTTCTCATGAAAAGATCAAAGGCCCAGTTTCCATATTTGAGCACCTTTATCAATAAATCACATGCCAGGATAAGAAATTTCAGCGTCAGCTTTCTGCTTCCAGACCAACAAGACTGAAGGACTACTCAAAAGCAGAGAGTTTAATTTTAATTAGATTTTCAATTGTTTTTAAAATTAGGTACATATAAGGATATTGGCAATTAATATGCTGCACAGCTCTGTTATTTAACCAGCCTTTTCAAAGAGATAACCCTTGGCTCAGGGTCCGCTGCGGATGGTCACTCTCAGGAGCATTTCTTCACTAAATAGGAGCTTATTTCACTGAGAAGTTACGCTCCTGTGGTGACAATCCATCACTGCTCACAGGACTGGTGTTGTCAGTAAAACCTTATTTACTGCTCCTCTGACCAAATAAAAGCTTTCCAAATGGGCAAGAACACACATGTCTCTAGAGAAAATAAGAGACCTTGGCTTCTGGGAACAGCTCAGCCAACCCTCCAAAAGTCTGAGAACACTTTTGACAGGCTTGTGCTACTGCACAAAATAAATCCAGCCCAGAGAACCCCTGATCTGCCAACAGCACCAACAAAGTGCCAGCACAGTCGGACTCAATGACCTCAGAGGTCTTTTCCAACCTCAGTGATACTGGGATTCTAAGAAAGTCAGTGAAAACTATGCAAGGGTGACCTTCTCTGGAAGGAGAAAATAAGGAAATTTCTTGATCTTCAAGACTCATGAAGGCAGAGCTTTCTGAGCTCAGCTCTGGGTCAAGGCTGGGTAAGATGCTGTGAAGTGACCATTCCATTTCTCATGATTTTGTCTGGAGTCTCAGGCTGGGAAGTTCGCAAAAGGCCCCTGGGAATTTTACCTTTGACTTTTATGAAGGTCTCATTTTCTTCCTTTATGTTTTTACAAAACTCCCATCATGAATCCACGAGGGTGTGAGAGTCACAGGTTTCCATCTTCAGTTGGAGGGCTCTAAAGGTGACTTTTAGACATGTAAGCACAGATGAAGCTAAGAAGATGTCACAATTACTAATTTAACATCTCGGACTGAACAGTGACCCTTGCTGAGGACTGGCCCTTGAGTTTTGTCTGCTTGAGGCCAGCAAAGATGCTGAGGGAAGTTAATTTTAAACCTCCCTGTGCAGTGTTCTGGTGGTCAGGAGATGTGAGGTGGTTCACCAGCCATCTATCTGCATGTCTGTGATATAAATGCTTGTACTGAGAGAGGGTCACAACCCACCCCTGGCTTTCTGGTGCCATTCGAGGTGGCCCAGAATGTCCCACCTGGCCTCCACCAGGCCAGAATGGCACGTCTTCTGCAAGTTCTAGGCCAGACACGCCAGCCCCCTGTCCTGAATTCTCTGGAGCTTCTCAAACCCACTGGCTGCTTATGGAGAGCATGGAATTATTCTTCCATGCCACGGTCAACCTGTTCTGGATGTGCTGCCTGCAGCTGACAGGGACAATCCTCTGTCCTGTGTCTTGCTGTGCCCGCCCAGCCTCTCAGGATTGAGTATGAACAAGGAAGCACTTAACTGGTGCTAAGGAACCTCGCCTCTTTGGTCAATAATTCACTCTGTGTGAGTAATGAAGGACATCCCTGGCTTTCCCTGAGGGTCAGGTGTGAGAAGGGAAAGGAAGAGTTCAGCAATGGCCTTGGTGGGGGTCTGTGAGCCAAATGGGGATGGTCTCCCATGGACTGTGGGCATTTCATCCCAAGTGCTGTCATCCCACACATCAAGAGCTGCACCCTCACCCTCCTGTGCTCTCCAAGGGGGATGTGGGGAGTCCTCACTACCTGAACAGCCTCAGAAAGGAGGGCAGCTCCAGAGGGAGGGAGCACACGGCATCCAGGGCAGTGCTGGAAAGCAGGTGGGGCTGAGCACAGAGACAAATGAGCTCCAACTTACCCAAACCAGCCCGTGGATCTGCAGCAGCAGTGTCTGATACCGTCCTTCCCAGCTTGGAGAGCTTTGATTGTGGGGGCAAAGCCCCTCGCAGCACTCAGGCCACGAGAGAGATGTGAAGAGCCAAAAAATGGGAGCTAAACCCTCCATCCTGTGCAAGATCTGATCATCCTTTTCATTTGCCTGCCAGCTGTGAAACCTTCTCTTCCCTTCTCCAACACATTGTCCTGCTAGTAATGATTTCATCAAATCAACTTCTTCTCCTCTCTTTTTCCTCCTGCAAGTTTCAAACTACCCAACCCCGTGCTGTGACAAATCTGCCTGAAACCACAGCTGCTTCTGCATCCCTCGTGCCCAGGCTGCCTGTTTTTACCGAGGGCTTTCTGTCAGACACACACACGTATACACAAATGTATATTTTTTTGAGCCTCTCTTTTCCTCCCAGTGTTATTTTCTTTCCACTGTCTTGGTTTTGCTCCCTCTCCGGCCTCATAGGGCCATTTGTCACTCTTTGGATGTTTTTTTCTTTTATCAAGATGTTTTCTCCGGGAACGCTTCCCGCCAAGGCAAGCTGCCTGGCCCATTAACTTCCAGAGTTCAGCTGACAGCCTGGACTCCAAGTCCCATTGCCTTGTGATACTGAGTGCTTCTGGGATCCAGGAATTAGCTGGTAAAATGACCCAGTCACATGCACAACAAGAAGAAGAAATACAGTTTCAGGGTACAATAAGATAATAAATTTTGCAGCTGTGCTTGGATCCTTTTTTCTCTCTCTCCCTCCTGCTTTTCACTCCTTCCTCTTGTGTGATAATCTGATAAATTGTTGTGGAAGTTTGACTGTTTCTTAGCTGGAGCTTTATTGAAGCATTTGCTGCTGCAGACAAATTGTGTTAAATTTCTCACAAACACGCCAAAGCCTCCAATCAATTGTCATTCATGAAGATCGATCAGGCCAGTGCCCATATTATTGACATGCAGAAAGACCTCTGAAATCTTTGTTTAAGCACTCAACTGGTGCCATGAATTATCTGTATTTAAATTAGCAAGCCTGCATTCGAGGATTCATTACGTTTCCCTGCTAATTGGGTCTTGCTAATGATCATTAAACCCACGTCCCCACCATCTTGTTAGCTGACAATTTAAAGGGATCGTAAAAGGCAGCCAGCAGGGAGGCTGCACAATTCCAGAGGTTGTTAATGGCCCTGGAGCTGGTTCAGCTCTGAGCCGTGGTTCCATGCCAGCTCAACATGTGTGTGTGCCACAGAAATAATTGCCGTGGCAGACACCGTGCTGAAGGAGAGGGGACACGTGCAGGGCACGAGGTGACGGCTCCTCGGCCCTGTGGCGCTGAGGAACGCCGCCGTGGGTGCTCCGATGGCCTTGTGCGCGTTTGTCCACCGACAAACCCGAAACCTGCTTGAACTGAGAATATTCAGGCTAAGAGGCCTGGGTTAAGGGGATCTGTGTCGTCCCTCACGCAGCTCAGCACAAAGTTAATTATTTATCTCGTCTGTTTTGCCCCCAGGGTAGAAGACCTTGCTATTAAAGTGCACGGTGGAGGCGTGAGGGGGTTGCAGGTCCAAACGCCACGGAGAGCCCAGATGGGAGCAGGTGATGGATGACCCTGTCTCCTCTGGGGAAGCATTTTCCTACAGCTAATTCAGCCCTGGGGGAATCCGGCCTTCCACGGGCCATCCTACGGCTTCTGCGGGTCACTGACCGCCGCTCAGCCTCTTCCCAAGATGAAAGCCTGCCTCTGTGCTTCCTCAGCAGGGCTGAGGGCTGCGACATGCACCCACCGACTGCTTTTGTAAGGGGAGAAGACAGGCTGGGTTTGAACCAGAGCAATTTGAATTTGGAGCAGTGGTAAAAAACAGGCTGGGTTTGAACCAGAGCAATTTGAATTTTGAGCAGTGGCAGCTCCGCATTAGCGCAACCATCGGGATCCGACTGGGATTGTCTCCTTCAGCACCTGGATACCCACAGGCCTGGGGCACTGCTGCACCCTGCCAAGCCTCCTCCAGGTCAGTCCTGTCAGCTGGTGCCCAGAGAGCGCCAAGGGGTGAGGAAAGTATACAACTTACGTAGTTAAACCTCCACCCTGATGATTTAGTGATAATTACATATTGAAAAGCAAAACGAGCGGCTGTTTGCATAGCAACTGCAATGTAACTGCAGTGTAATTACAGTTCCGCCTCAGAGGGATTGCTGGCCCTTCGGAAAGCTCCTGTCCTGCCCCTGCTCCGGTGTGCACCCCCACATGGGGGAGCAGGGGAAGGTGGCAGCAGCAGATGGATGGACAAACCCTCCGCAGGGTGTGGGACGCACGGCGAGGTTTTCAGAAATACCTGAGCTGTACAAGGAGGGGTGCTGGAAGTTCCCACGAACCCACTGCTGGAGCAGAAGTCCTGGGTTGTGGAAGGTTCCCCAGGAGAGGGTTGGAAGAAAGTGCCCTGGTGTAGGTCAGACGACACACCAGCTGTTCCAGCCGGGGAGTGTTAAGGGGCAGACAGTCCATGTTTAGGGCAGGAAGGCTCAGAAACAGTGTGTGTGGATGTGTGTGGTTTCTCTTTTTTGTTTGAGATTCCATGTGGCTGGAAAGCCGAAGAACCAGGGCAGGGATGTCATAGAACCATAGAATGTTTCAGGTTGGAAGGAACATTTAAAGGCCATCTAGTTCAGTCCCCCTGCCATAAACAGGGACATCTGCAGCCCGACCAGAGAATATACATGAGGAGGGGACTGAAAACCCATCCCAGGTGGGCCAGGGCACACTTCAGATTCCTTAGGAATAGGTACTTGAGCCTGAAAAAACAATGGTACCCGCTGAGCAAAACCCAGACAGACCAGGCTGAGATGGAGTTGTAATTATAAATTCCCACAGAACTTTCCATGGATGAGTTTTAGCTCCATGGCCTCTTTGGAGCCAACCAACCATGTAGGGATTCTCCCCAAAAGTATTCCGTCTTTCTCTCTGTCTGCCAAAAGAGCTATGAGTCAACCTGAAAGTGTCCTGCACATCCCTAAACTTTTCCTGGGGTCTCAACACAGAATAAAGTGCCAAGGCACTTAAGGAACAGCCTCCCCTTGACCTAAGGAGGGTCACAAACAGCTGAATATCCTCTGTTAATCCTGAGCTGAATCTTTACCACCTTGGAGAATTCACAATTGGTATGAGGTGACAAATTTCAGAGGTTTTAGGTGTCACAGCTTTAATAAGGCAAAAATGAGAAGCCCTGCAGGCTTGCAGGCATCTTGTGCCCTCTCAGGCCTCTCACGGGACCAGAAATGTCCCCACAGTGGGTCTGGGGAGGAGCCACATGGGAAGTTGGTGGACAAGGGGGTAATCTCCAAGCACAGTATATTTGGGGACAGTTGGTTGAGGCCCTCGATTGTGCAGGCTCTGGAGTCCTGGTTGTAATTTATCCCAACCCAACACAGATGTTGAAAATAGGGCAGATGAATCATGCCCTAAAAGTGTCTGTTTCTGCTGACTACAAAGGGAGCCCGAGGTGACCGGCTCTGCTGGAAACGTCTGCATTGTGGATACATGAAGTCAGGTGAGAGAAATCCCACATCTCCCACTGCTCCATCGCTGTTTCTTACCTGGAACAGTCACTTCTCAAGATAAAAGGCTATCCCGGGCTCCTGAGCTACTTAGTCCTGCACTGAGCTGCTTAAATAAATGACAGCGGTCAGCTGGGTAGGAATTCCTGCAGACTTGTTTGCAAAGTCAAAGTCAATTCTGAAGCAAGGCTGTTTTACTTCAGTGCAGTGGACAAGAATTCAGCAGAAATCTCAGCGCTGAATTAAAGGTTTTTAGTGCAGCCAACAGGAAAATGAATGATGCAATCGCCCCACTCTTCCTTTCTTATTCTCAGATGAAATTCAAACTATTGTATTCCACCCCAACAGTCTGCACTTCCCACAAGCTCTTGTGCTGACTTACACATATTTCCCTCATGAGGATTATTGTGGGGGTAATGGGAGGAATTTGGGTTCTTCTCTCTCCTCCACCCCAAACAGTCCAGTCCAGTGCCTTCCCAGGAACAAGCAACTCATCTGAACGCCTTTTATCAACCCGAGCCCCAGGCAAAGTGCTGATAAAATGATAACGTTTAAATGTCATCAAATTAAACCCCAGGCAGACTGGTTATAGAAATAATATGTTTAAATGCCATCATTAGGTTTCATTGTTTTCAACCTGCTAAGAACTGCAGCATCTCTCACACTGGAATTTGCAAACTGAAGGAGACATCAACGAATTGGTTTCCTACATCTTCTACGAGACCATGAGGCTCAGACTTTATGTTGAAACAAATTCAATTTGTGGTGGATAGCAGATTGGATTTGCCTGGGTTTTTGGTTGGTTTGGTTTG
>VYZQ01067264.1:134714-148517 GCA_013400655.1 Mystacornis crossleyi | reverse complement strand
AAAAAAACCAAAACAAGAAGAAAGTAAGGAAAGGACTGAGTTGCCCTGAATCAATTGAGTCTCAAAAGCAAGCTAGGAGACTTAAGAAATATTTGTGAAAAAAAGTGCAACAATTTACCAGCTCGACCTTTGGCAGCTTTTTCACTGCCCATTACAGAGGAAGGCGTTGACATCACTTTTAAGCAGACACATCACAGGAGTATTAGTGCTCCCCAGCCACTCATGCTGTCCTTGAGCAGTACTGCAGGCAGATTTGCCCCACAGTTACACTATTCTCTGTGATCCCTTTTGTGGATATTCTGCATACATAATGGCATCTTTCATCTGAGGATCTAGAAGGCTTCCAGCACATTGATTTAACCTCAAAGCATCAAGTGGTATTAACAGGCTGCTCCTACAAACAGGAAATCTTTGCAACACATTAAAGGGAGCTGGTACCTCTGGGCCTCATATGGGCCTAAGTTTCAGAGCTCTCAACTTTCACAGTTGTTTTTTTTTTCATTTTCAAATGTTAATTTCTAATTTCAAAGTGGGTTAGTTGCCCAACTTGTCATGACTTTTGTCAGAAGGAAGCTCCAAGGAAGTTTAGGTTTCCATGAATCATAAGTTTTTAATATTATTTCTTTTTTTGAAAAAAAAAAAGGTTTTTTTCAGTAATTTATAGCAAGCCTGAATCCATATTCTTCTTACACTGGTGGGAAATGTGAATAATCCCCCTGCGCTTCACTGAAATTAACTCAGTGTCCATTTACACAAAAGGAAGACACTGGATGACAGGTCCAGGTAGCACAAGAAGACACTGATTTCCTGCCTTGCTAGTGGACAATAATTTTATTTTTGCTATTTTCTTTTCTTTCTGGAGGTGGTGCTTCAGTCCTAGATGTCAGGAGCAAATGGTTCTATTTGCGTTCCACTCGTCTCAACTCTCAGTGCACCAGGCTTGGTGCAGCCCAAGGCAGTCCCTTCTCACCTCCACGTAAGGCCCTCCTGGCAACAAGTCCTGCAGCCCCTGCTGCCTGCCATGGAGGAATTTTTAACTCCTACATTTTGCTTATTTAAAAACCACCAGCTTGGGCGGGATGCAGGATGCCACACACTGGCAGTCTCTCTGCACGCACAGCCTTTGAACCCCCCACACCCTGCTGCTCTAGACATGAGCTCCCTGCGTGCCACCAACACACCATCTCCTCTCCCTTTCACTGACTGCAGAACACCTCTCCCAGCCTGCTCCTGCTACCCCAGCCCCTTTCCTCTTCTCATATCCAGTTTGCCCCATTCTTCCCCTCCCTCCATCAGCACCATACCTCTCGGCCTGGGACCTCCCAACCATCTATTCCTCCTCAGCCCTTAGGAGAGGTCTCTTCATCTTTCCTCCAAAGCACTTTCCTTCCCCTTGTACCACATACCTTCCCTGTATTTTGTTCATTTTCTGTATTGAGGTGGCAGGACCCAACTGTATGAGCAAGAGTCAGAGTCACTCAGGAGAATGACACATAGCTGGGGAAAGGGGTAAAATAGATGGAAAGCTCTGCCTTCCATTCTCTTCTCTATCCATCCACCCCTTTTGCTGTCCCAGTTTCTCTCCTTTGGTGAACACATGCAAATTTCTTGGGAAAGCCCTTCAAAGGGCGGAAGAAAAAGCCAGGAAAGAGTAGGAGCAAACACAGCCTTGTACATGAAACAGGTAAATTAGAGGAGGGGAAGGAGAAAGTGCCCACACACACACACACACACACACACACACACGATCCTTCCCCATGGGGTTCCAGTCAGAGGAAAACAGGCCTGTGCAAAGCATTTGGCCATTACAAGGACTTTTTTAATAGGGGAGAGGAATGGGGATACACATGGTCTCTGCCAGGAGAAGATGAATAGGCAACCCTGGAAGAACAGGGACAAGGATTATTGCCCAGCTCTGGGAACTGATGCCTAAAACATTCTTGTGATTCCCTAATTGATTTGACATGGCATTCAAAATAGCACATAACAGAAAACCAAGACACAAAAATGCTATCAAACTCAGCAAAAGGCCGTCTCAAGTCCAGCCAATGATGAATTAGCTGGGCACAGCACTTTGAAAAATGGCAAGTACTATAAAAGTACTAGCATTAGTACAGCATTATTAAGAAGATACTTCTTAGCAGACAGGAGCTTGGCACTGTCTAGACGGGCAGATGGGTTTGGAGTCGAATTGATTTTTTTTCTCTTTTTTTTTTTTTTATTATTATTACCGTATCCACTTCCATTTATTAAAAGCAAACCATTCTGTCCATGACTCATGCAGCTAAACTTTCTGCATGGCAATGAAACAAAATTCTCATAATTAAGAATGATCACTGTGAACAGATGAAGGTAGGATTCAAAAATCAAACCAAATCTTCTATTTCTGTCTTCACTCACTGCAAACATAATGCCCACAAATTGGCCAATATTACCATTGCCTTCAAATATGTAAGTAGTAAACCTTTAGATGAGATATCGTTTAGGAGAACTCAGTGACACAGCAGGTCAGCTTTGTTCTTGAGGCTGGTCTACTGACCTCAGTGTAGAGATTTATTTGGTCTGTAGTCTGAAGTAACTCTCACTCCGCCAGTCACTGCCAAATCCACTCCATTTTAAGACTACTGAAGGAACAATAAGTAAATTTGGCCCCAGTGCTTTGCAACTGAAATCCTGCCTATAGGAGATTTACTGCAATTAATTCAGCACTGCCCTTTGCCACTTTCATATCTGTGGCTACTTTCTGACTGAGAGCATTAACTGGATTATCAAGGATTACCTCCTGCTGCAGTTCTCCAGGCCCCATTAGGAGCCACAAAGTAGCCACATTTTATGGATACATGATGCTTTGGGATGTACCTGAGGCAGCATCCAAAACATACAAGAGTAAGCTTTCAGGGAGAATAATAAACTGAAGCTTTTCATCTCAGTTAAGGTTTTAATTTTTGATTTATTTTGTTTATTCACAGTCATTAATAAGGTTTAACTGTACTCTGATTTAATATACACTGACTACGGGAAACCAACAACGCAATATGCAGTTAGTACTAATTTATTTTCATTTCAGTAAGGTTCCTGAACAGCCTAACAATGAGGGAGGCAAGGACAACTCTCATTTTCTACTAGCAACTCTAGGACCACAAGCTTCCCAGGTGGCAACCATCTCTATGGAGATCAATACAGACTATTCTCTCCCTTTACTGGGTTGCTTCATTCTTTTCCATACCATTAAACCCAGTCTTGCATTTCAGTTATAAAACTATTTTTAGCTCTTCTGTGTCTTTTCATCTAATTCAGAGAAGGATTTAAGATGAAGTTTAGCCTAAGCCAGAGTCTCACTGAGTCAAAGAAGAATCAACGCTCATATTTATAGACTACTATTAGAAATAGAAATGCCATCCTGAATCATAACTGCCTTCTACAAATCCCATTTTAAGATACCTCTTCCTCACGACATCTATAATAAAATGACTCTTGGTGGCCAGGTTAATAGGCATAGCCCCCAACTGCTTTTATATCATTTGTCTTCGTTAGCTGCAAGATTTATCAGGAGGAAAGGCACTTTAATGAGTGTTTGCGTAGCACCCAACACAGTTCAACTCTCATCTTAATGAAGGTTAATAGCAATTAAAGGGAAGCAGTGGTAGGTTCTCATTTAAAGCACAATGTATGTTTATGCTTATCATCATACAAAAAGGTTATTGGGAAAAGGTAAGAAGGCCTGCCCAAAACTGAACACATCTATCCTTTATCTGTATTGTCTTATATGGTAAGATTATGCCCCAGGTTGCTTTCTTCAATGGTTGAAGGATTACTTTAGGCTCAAGGATTCCTTAAAATTAAAATATTTCTGACCTGGTCTATCTAAACAAGAGCTTTAGGTTTGCTGACTGTCTTTCCTGTCAAACTATCCCTCTCCATTTTTATTCTCTCAGAGTGACAGAAGAGTAGAAAAACGCAGATTGGACAACAATAAGTAAACTCACAGAAGGGGGAAGGGCTGGTGGTCTTCATCTATCAAATATACTTCTTGAAGAAAACAGCAAGAAAGCAAAACCCCAATATATGCACTGAAATTTCTCTGTCTCTAGTTAGAAAAGTGCACAGTTGTTCCCAGTACGCTGCCTCATCTTGCTCTTACATCTTTCCCTGCACAAAACTTTACAGCAGAAGCGGCTGCTCTTCACAAAACAAGGACCTGGGGCTGTGCCTGGTGGCTCTGAGCCCACCAAGCCAGATGTCACCCTTGTTCCTCGCAGCCTGTCCCTGGCCCAGTTTGCCACATTCTCCCAGTCAGTTAGACATCTGCAATACCAACAGGAGAAAAGTCTCCATCAATCCCACAATTTCCCAGCTGCTCCTTCCCACCTCCATCCTGCTCCTGCCCCTTTCACTAAATCACTACAAATATTTATTAAGGCCGTGGGAAGAAGCAGGCAAACCCTTTGAAGTTAGAACTGAAAATGGAGGAGAGACAATAAATCTGATCAAGCCCTCACTACGACTCCTGTGAGATCTCATCATTATGAGACTGAGGAGTGGGTGGTGTGGTGTGACATGAGCAGGGAGAATGACAGCAATATCACACCACTGCCTCGTTTGGGGGCTATGCCAGCTTGTGCTGGCATTAGATGGTGATGTTGGGCATCAGCCTTTATTTATGTGAGCAACTGGTCAAAATTATACCCCTAACCTTCAGCCCCCACCTGAGCGGGCCTCACAGGGACCGGCCCACCTCCAGCAAACAGCCTCTGCACACAGCCAGGAGCTCCTTCACTGGACGTTTATAGCTGCTCAGACGCTTTCAAAATGCATTAAAACATGATCTGATTCAGATTACAGTTTAAGTCTCACATTCAGTTCATGGGACACTGCCAGGAAAAACGAAGGTAGTGAAGAGACATTCATCCCTTCCTTCTGCTTCAACAGCTTACTCCCCCTGCAACTCACTATCACTACTCACAGGGAAAAATCAGAGGTTGCTTACTGATCCCGGTTTTCTGTGTTTTTCCCTTGGCAAATATAGTGGCATACCTTAAAGTTAGATGCCTTGTGTGTACCCAGCAAATTGTGTATCAGGATAGAAAGTAGCAGAGCTTCACACTCCACTGTTTTCTTTCTAACTGAAGCACATCCAACTGCTAACTGGACACAGACTTGCAAAACAGCCCTGGCATGTCTGCCCTGGGATCTCTGAAGGGTAAATCCTTAATAGCATGCAAATAACACTGTTACAGTTGGGGAAGGCAACACCAAAACAAACCATCATCTTCAACTCACTCCTTTAAACTGAACAAATTTCACTCACCCAAATGACAAATGGTATGTATCTGTCCCCTAGGCACTGAAAAATACCAAAGAAAGGCATCTCAGCCTCTCACCTTTTGAAAAGCTTTTTACACTTTCCAAATAACAAGTATCATGAACAGCCTCTCACAGTGCAAATGTTTACTTTATCACACATCTCTTGAAACAATTTTAGGACCGGGTTTACTCGGTCACCACCAGGCGCTGCTCCCAGTCAGCCTGTGTGCAAACATCTGTCCAGCTGCTCCCACAGAAACGCATGCACTGCCCAAAGTTGCTAAGCAACATCCTCGATGCCTTAAGCAACAGGCCAGTTCTCCTGCTTTAAAAAAGTTACTCAGAAAAATAGGCCGATAGGAATGCACAAGCTTACATAAGGATCCTGCCTTTAGAAGAAGAGATGCTCAGCTGCTTTCCCAGAAAATTTTTGTGTGCACAATTTGTTCTTGGTGGGAAAATAAATGCAGTAATTCCTGTCATCACCTCCAAAAAAAAAAAAAAAAAAAAAAAAGAAGGAAATAATTTGTGCTCTGAAGTTTCTAAGGTCGAAACTAAAATCTAAACAACTATTCAGGTTGAAAAATCTATATCCTGGGCAAAACACACAAAGTACACACTGTCTTTCCATTCCTTACCCAAATCCAGGAATAAACATCTGTTCAGTGTACCTGATGGCTGACACAGCACCACTGATGACAGTCAAAGTCAAGCACATGTCAGTGGTTTCAAATACATAATTAAAATAATGTATTTACAAAGAGCCTGTGAACCAAAGAGATCCAGGCTACACTCTCCTCCACATTTGAGCTCATTTTGCTGAAACTTCAGTCAAATTATTTCCAAGGCCCTCTTTAACACGCTGATCAGAGCAGCCAAGCACCCCCACTTTTCAGGGTTTTAATGTAGAGCCTCTCTCAAAACAAAGTAACAGAAAAAAGGTGGGACTGGAACCTCTGATGCAAGATAAAATCATGTTAATAGTATCAGGGCTTACAAACGGGGCTGGTCCTCAGTTTCCCAACTTGTCTGCTCTACTCTGATGAGCCCAGGGTGATGGATTGCATCACTCTGCACTTCGGTATCTTGACCCATCTGTTTAGGACAAATTTGCAATTGCCATTGCACCTCTTCACATGCACCATGAACAATTCTCTCTCAACCAAAGTAACCAGACTTGCTGATGCTTGAGGTGCCAGACAAGGGCAGTAAGGCTGGAAGAAGAGTATTTTCAGTTTAAGACATTGTTTTCCCCTGACAAGACACACAGTGTAAGAAATAATGAAACCTACAAATATTTTCTCAAAGGAAAAACACAGTGGGATTGATACAAAGCACTACATTTACATGATAGACAGAGCACAGTTGTTGCCTTTGCAATTGCAAGAAAATTCTATAATTCAGTTAGTTTGGAATAAAATGTCCCAAACCTCTCCAATTCTGACTTTATTATTGAGTCCATTCCTGGAGTTTTGGGCCATTTTACTGCTATTTGTACAGCAGCTAATCTACAGTCTCAGAGTTATTTTTGGCAGAAGAAAGAAGTTACAAAGAAACACAAGCAAGCCAGATAAATGAACTCATAAAACAGCTTTCAGAGGGTTCAGATGACTTCGATGAGTTGCTCTCCTATCTTTTCACATTTTGGGGAGAAAAACTGGAAAGATGAAAATGAAGTATGGGAAAGGTTGTATTCACAAGGTTTTATTACTGCTCCTTGTCCTCTACCCTCCATCCTTACCCCACCAAGCTCAGCACTCTGAATACCCCTCTGGATATTTCTGCAAGGCAGGACGGAGCATATGCCCTGGCTGCGTGCACGCTGACAGGCAGCGCTGCTCATGCTGACCGTCTATCACAACATACGCTGCGATTAATCAAACAGGATACCTGCCTGCTAGGGCCACACAGGGCCGAGCTCACGCCAAAGCAAAACACGTCCCTCAGAGAGAGAGACAAGGTTTGCCTCTCTAGACTGTCCATCCTAGACCACCGTGGCTATACCACCACCACTCCCCTGTATTTCTCTTACCACTGCTCAGGGTGGATTTGAATGCTTAGCATCAAAAATGCTGTAGCAGTGTCTTGCGGTGCAGAGCCTCCATGTCTTTCCCTGCACCAGCCACCCTCTGCTTTGCATTAAGCACTATGAAGTCTTGCTTTATTTTCCTTTGTGGGGGATTCTGCCGCTCTTTGAAGGAACCTGAAAGTGATTATACAGATGAATGATGAAACATGATCTCGTGTTCTCATGTTCCACTTGAGCAAAAAGGCAGGAGATAGAGTGACTTGTTCTTGCAGAACTCAGTTTTGAGTATCCACCACAATTATGGTGATGCATTTTTTGGAGTGCAAGAGTGCCAAACCCCTTCAGAGAGCCAGATCATTTTTGTGTAGTACTCTGAAATGATCTTCAAAAAAAAAGTGCTCTCATGTCATCGGTAAATTCCTCACTCTCAGGTTTTCAGTTTGTCTTCCTTTCCCCTATTTTTAATCAGCAGCAAATAATAATAATAACAACAACAATAATAATTTCAAACCCAAACTTTTAATGAATAGTTCTTGGAATAACATGAAAAAATGTCTAGCCTTTGAGAAAAAGAAATTTTCTATACTCCACAACACCCATGAAATCAAATACTCTCTGATATGTCCACTACAATGCTTAAAGTAAGGACTCCTGAAGTTAAACTCCCCAGTGATGAATTTACAAAGTAAAATAAAGCAAAATTTTGTTTTTCTGTAACTGATTGTGATTTTGAAATGCATGTGAATGATAAGGTCTCTTGTGAAGGCTGCATCACCAATGTGGGTATTTTATTCACGTACCCTCTTCAAAGCCTCTCTAAAGCTAAAATTATGGTTCCTATTTTTTATCAATTTTATTTAAGCTAATCAAATAAAATTTTCACGTTGCAACTTCCCAGACATCCCATTACGTGATGTGTCTAAAGTTTGTACAAAATTCATCAGTCAATGAACATAGCAAAGCAATGTTCACCAGGCAATTACAGCATCTGAAAAACTCACCATAAAACAGCAGTTACAATGCATTATGTACATGCAAACTGAGCTATTATGAGATAATGTAGCATGTTACATCTTACTGTCTTATCTCTGAAGTCCTTAACACCCTCAACTTCTGTACCAGGAATTCAGCAACTGCTCTTAACCCCTTCTTGTTACCTCTTTCTGTGCCTGAAATCTATAAAACACTTGCATTGTGTAAAGAAAAGTTCAGTTACTTTTGCTTACTTACAAAAGAAAAAGAAAGTGATGAAAAATAAAGAGATTTTTGAAATGTCTACAGCAGTGTAAGACTTACTAAGCTAAAGGATAAGGAGTATTTTGGGTACAATTTACTTAGCCCACAGAAAGTAGTTATAGCTTTACTCAGGCATTCACAAATATTTGAGAGCTTTACATACGGGGAACAACTGTGCACAGAGATGTCACATTTGAAGCCGAGTGAGAGACAGAAACAACAGCTACTTGTAACCACGCAGCCAACGCTGAACTTGCACCAGCCCGGGGAGCACCTCCACCCTCCAGAGACCTGTAGTGGGAACTCATCTCCACAACCTCTGTGCTCAAGAGCAAGGGGGCTGGAGAGGTGAAGAACACAGCCGGCGTCCTGGGTCCCTGAGCAAATACATGCCTGAGCATGACTCCAGAGGATACCAGGGCCACATCATAGGAAGACTACATTTTAAGTACCGGGATGTGATCAGCCTGGTTTGTTATGAAGGAGCAACAATGAATCTGACCCGAGAAATCTATGTTCTGTGGAATAGATGAGATGAAAATACAAACAAGTGGAGCAGACTAAAACAGGCCTGAAATTTTTACCAGAGGAAGCATTCTGAAATCATTGCAAGGTAGCGGTAATTTAATTTTCGACTGTATTGTATATTTCTTTCACAAAGTTCCAGTATTCCTATGCTTGTTCCTTCATCAGGTTCACTTTCTACACATATATTTGGGAAAATAAAAAATACCAGGTCTTTTTGAGAATTTCATTCCCCTCTTTTTCCTCCCACCGAAATCTGTATATCTCTGTTTTGCTAAAGCCTTATTGTTACAAAAAGCAGTAAAATAACTTGTGGAAGGGAAACTGAGTGTCGTAACAGCTAGTCAAATGGCAAAATTAAACATGGAAAGGAGAGGTGGTATGAATCACGCTGAGTCATGTGAAATTTCTAAAACCACAACAAAAATAAGTTTTAAAAAATTTTTAGTTAACAATAGCGTTGTCTATCTCAGACTCCTGAGTGGGCAGCCAATATTTGGACCTGCTCTTCTCCGGGCTTCTTATACCTCTACAGACTGTCATTTTCTTTATTTTTGTAGTCTTTATTGTACTATAATAAAGTTTACTTCCTAGGATAGAAGAAAATCAAACTAATCAAGGCCAGGAGAATGAGAAAAAAAAAGAAATCAAGACATTTTGTCCAAGTGTTTATTATTATGCTGAGAATGCGTCCACCTCTTCTAACATCTGTTATGTTTTCCAGTAAGTGATTTTATGAAGTGCTCTCCTCAAGTTATTCTAAGCAATAGAGGGATATTAGGAAAAATTTCTTCACTGGAAAGGTTGACAAGCATTGGAACAGGCAGTTGTGGAACAGTGAAGTTGTGGAATCGCCATCCCTGTAAGTGTTAAAGAAACATTTATGATGTGGGACTTACAGACACGGTTTACTGGTGGACCTGGCAGAGCTGGGTTACTGGTTGGACTCGACGGTCTTAGAGCTGTTTTCCAATCTTCATAGTTCTATGATTTTCAAGACCAGAATCAGAGGAAGAAGTCTGCTTAAACGAACGGGTTTCAAATCTGATTTGAAAGCTGCACTGACTCTGAGCACGTTGGCGAGAGGAAAGGAGGGGTCAGACAGAAGCAGCCCTGCTTCCTCTATACCATTTCCTAGTGCATATTCTGCTCTCTGGCAGCAGCCAGTAATTACATCGGATTTCAAAAGACGGTTTGAGCAGTCAGGTAGTTTATAAAACTAAGAATTAAAGCAGCATTATAAACCACACAAATAAGCCGCCTCTCTGCTTGTTTGCACATAGGTTACCCACCGGCGGTACTAACAGGCCTTATCTCAACACATCATTTTCCAACCAAGCCACTGAGAAACAACAGAGACTTTCTAAACCTCTGTTTCAAAATCCTGTCACTCACCCAGCAAAAGCCTGAAACAGGCTATCAGGAGTCCCGCAAGTACAGCACAGGTGGGAGAAAAAAGAAAAAAAAAAGTCTGTTCTATCCGTACTATCTGCCACAGTAGCTTTGCATAAGCAAACATGATACTCCTCCCTGCAACAAAGAGGTCTAATCTCAACAGTTCAGTGGGTGAAGTCCTCACCATTGAAAAGGACAGGAAAACTCATCAGTTTAATGATGCAAGCATGTCCCTGCCCTGTGCAGTCTGATATTCCTGGTGGCCAAGTCCAACAAAACCAAGAGAAATACAGTATCAGAGAAAAACAGTGCATTGTCCGACTGCTCTGTTTTACAAATTAGACAAAGACACTTTTAATAACTGTACAGTTCGGACTCGATTCATTTATTTGTGTTTTATCCAAGAGCAGCAATGCTGTATTTGTTGGAGAATTTTTTAAAACACCTTTTTTCTAAATAAATGAAAAAAGTACATTCAAGGAAACAACTACATTATGCTTAGTAACGAACTAATTATTACAAAATATACACTCATCCCAAAAGAACTCTAGGCTACTATTACAGCCCATTTGATAATTCAATTCAAATGCAGACAATATTTGAAAATTACACACATGCATTCACACATAAAAAGACAGCAACTGTGTTTAATACGGACAGTTAGTGCAATTACAATAATTTCTCATCCAAGCTATGTGTGCAGTTGATTCTGCGTGCATCTCTCAGCATCAGACCCGCTAGACCCCCCCACTCCTCCCGCAGCACATGAAGGTCAGCTGCTTTTAATGCCGGAAATTTAGTGAAACAGCTTGGTTTGTTATTGCATTGGAACTGGTTTTAGTCAGGGCAGCTCACAGCTAAATGGCAGGCAGAACAAGCAAATTCAATTAAAATAGCTCTGAGGCAAAAAGGAGATGAGCGTATTAGGAAAATATAAATGGGAATTTAAATGGGTGCTACAAGAGCACGACCAACCCACATCACAACCCTGTCTTGCTCTTTCATACCCATGTTTTTCTATAACAATGAAGAATGTTTTTAAATAGGTTGCTCCATTTCACAACTGTATCTTATCTTGGCATGCAGCAGCAGACACAGAAGAGCCGGCTTTTCACCAATCCAGCCACACCAATCCTTCCCTGCAGAGGAGAACTTTCAAAACACAGGGTCTGGAGTTTCCCTCTTTCCCAAGCTTATTTTTTGTCCCCCACCACAGAGAGAAAGCACACAGAGCATCCTTTCTGCACAATGTCAGGCCGAGCACAGGCAGGGCATGAGCTGCCACCAGCCTCTGAGTGAAGAGGAGGGGAAGAGTGGGGTCCAGCCCTCACAGCTCCAGGGCTGCTCTGCCAGGAACTCCAGAAATGAGCCTGAAAGTTACTCAGGCCAGCAGAAACATTGCCACTATTCACAGATTCACACGAATAGCCACGGAATCCTTTTTTTTTTTTTTTTTTCCCCCCTTCTTGCTTTAAATCATGGCAAGACAGTGCTCCACATGTGGTCAAGGGTAGTGTAACATTTTCTTGGGCTCACAATTCAAGATCAAAGTAGTTTGGGGCCTCTTCTCTAGAGGTCCTTTTAGTCTAATGAGTCCTAGAGAAGAACTTCACCCATGAACTGTGCAGCCTCCCCAAGAGCCTATCCTTCTGGACTAGAGCTCATCCATGCCTTGCTTTGCAATTACTTAATGCAATTCCTTCCATTCATCATTGCTTGTGGCACCACTTTTATTTCCCAGCTGCAGAAAACTATCTAGATAAGGGAGAATCAAACCCATTTTAGTCTCACCAGATTTTAGACAGTCCTACATCACACAGAAGACAAACAGGAATAAAATTCACATTTTATACTCAACTACTTCCGTGTCTCTCAATGAACTTTTTTTTTCACTTTGAAATCAACTACATATGTGTTTGTGTAACAGCTATGTTAGATCCTAACAAAAATTTGTTTTCAGTGGGTCTCTGTTGCTATAATAGATGTGCAGCTACATCCTTCTGCACCAGCACTGGATCAGATACCAGGGCTCATCCAAATTCCTAATTCCGTTCTATTTCTGTGACACTGCCACAAGTTAAAAAAAAAAAAAATCATCAAAGCAATGTTTAAGTAATGCATGTTACACAAGTTCAACCTCAAAGTTTTACTCTTCCGAGTTAACTAAAAACAGGCGTTTTCTCAACTAATGCTAGACAAACAAAGTAGTTTGTGGGTTTTGTTTTGTTGGCTTTTTTTTGTTTGTTTTTCGTAGCGTCAAAGCAATGAGTCCTCAATCACAAATATTTTATTTTCTCAAAACATGGCCAGATTTTCCCTGTGGTTTACATGATAGCCTTAATAATCAGAAAACTAATGAACTTGGGATGAAGAAAAACCTCAGGGGACAACAAATAAAACCTTTCCTGATCATATACTACTAGGGCCACCTTTTTTTAAAGAAAAATAAAATCTTTTTCTCTTATATTTTCTTTTTTTCTTCCCCCAGACACAATTTAGTTCACAGTTTTAGTGATCCCTTTCACTACAGATGTCAGTATGAAAAAAACAAATATTTTTCCATTAATACACATAAAGCCCTATAATTAATTTTTCTCTTGTAGCATCTCAGCACTCCAGGAAGTGAAAAGAGCTAAAGCACACTATACCCTTTAAACATCAACAACAGGTAACCCTTCTTTAGACAGCCAGGATTAAGACTAGAAACAGTACTAAAGTGAAATTATTTTGAAACTAAACCCCCTTTTCACAGTGATTTCACATTTCTCACGTAATTATGTTTATGTTGTGTCTAGAGCAAGTGTAACTTGGCAGGAGTGCAACACTCAGCAGACAGATATGGCAGCAGGAGAAAAGATAGCAGCTCTAAAAATAAAGGCTCCAACAGTATCACAAGCAGGAGCCAAAATTCAGAAGAAATATGTATTCACTATCAGTGAGGTTAAAGAACTGTTCAAAACCCATGCAGCAGAACAGTCCACTTAGCCTCTGGAAGAAAATTTTACCTTTTCTTTGAGTGAACTGGACAGGACAAGTTGGACTTCTCCTTTTACATCAGTAATGCTGAGTAATGCAGGCAGACTGAGAAGCTTCAGCAGAATCATTAGGACCAATGCTTACAACAAAAAAATTGAAAAAACTAATAGGAACACAATTTTATAGGTAAAACTACCCACCAGAATACATTAGCATTATACAAGTCAATACTTAGAAATGCCAGAATTGAATTTCCTTCTATTGATGCGCTATGTCCAACCTTCCTCTTTCTTCTTTTTATTTTGGCCAGGAAGGAACTGCTGCCTTATCCAATGAAA
>VYZQ01067264.1:102729-126958 GCA_013400655.1 Mystacornis crossleyi | reverse complement strand
TTTTTTTTTTTTTAATCTGAACAGCTATATTTATACCAAATATTCACACTCAAGAGTTAAATAGTTTTAGAACAACTTACTGAGCTTCAGAGACTTCGACGACTCTCTGCAGTGTTTGCAGAGTTGAATAAAAGCAGCTTCCTTCCCCTGCAAAGCCACCAACGACTGGGACTCACTTGGCATTCCTAAAGCATTCCTCCCTCCATCCCTTAGCAAGGATAGCCAGGGCCACTGACCACCAGCCACCCTATTCACCCTCTCCTCTGCAGCCACCACGGGTGACACTGCCAAATGCAATGCAGAAACCTGAGCAGCACCTCTGCTAATGTAATTGCCAAATTGTCTGGTGAACCCTGTGCATGTGTTTTATAAATCTGGGGCAGGGGGAAGGATTCAGGAGGAAATAAGATACCCTGATCTCTCTGCCATGCATTGTCTTATATAAACTTCTAAAAAAAGCAAAGAAGGAACACTTTAAAAATTAAAATATCAGTGGAGTTTTACTCTATGAACTGATGTTTGCTTACATTTCCTCTCGGTAAATGTTAATATATGTCTTGCTACAATGTAAGCTAAGTAGGAAAACACATTTAAACATGGATTTATAGAAGCTACTTGTAAGTGAACAAACTGATACATCAGAAAATGACTTATTTTTGCATTATTTATTAATAATTTTCAAGCATATGAATCTACAGGTATCATTTGTTAAACAGCATAATGAAGAACTATTCCCATTAAAGCTGATTATTTAGTATACACAGATTTAGTCTTACATGGAAACTTCCAAACTATCTCAATAGAAATTACTTAATTCTAGTATACAGCATGAAAGTTAAAGGGGAAAAAAAAATGGCTTCAACAGGCATAAGGCAGTTTATTTGGCAAAAGTAACATCTCATATATAATATTTTTAAAAAATGCTTGTACAGCTGCTTTTGATTCCATATTCAGCTCAGAAAAAGGCTGAGAAGGTGCTGAAGGAAGATTATTAACTAGGGGGAATTTCTTCCAATGGTCCTCCCGGACAGCTGTCATTAAGAGAGACAATTTTTCTCTGCTGGGGAAGAGGCCACAGACATCACCCCGGATCCTATGGATCTCTGAGGATGGGATACTGGGAACACCAACAGTAAACTTCAGGGGACTTTTTGGTTGTTGGGTTTTAGGTTTTGTTTTTAATGATTTTAATGTGTGCTGCTATAGTGTTTTTCCATCGCCTGCTGCTGCTCTGACCCATGGGTTGTGTTGAACTGTTACCTTCTGAGAGACTCACAAAAAGAGACGCCTTTGGCCTCTTAGCTCCATACCAAGTACAACCTACCACAAAGGGAGAGAAATTTACCTCTCACAAAGCTCTGGCAAATTAAATAATAATGCTAAACTAATAGTAATCATCATCACTGGACTCAAAGAACCCCATCCCAGACGGGGAAAGCATATGGGGAAGAAGCTGCAAAGTCTGTGCAGAAAACATCTCTCTTTGCCTTATAAAAGAAGGGATAATAGATCTCTCAGTATAAAAGCCCAACCTCCTGCTGTTGGAAGTAAGGATGTTTGGATTTGATTAATAACTGCAAAATGCTTTTCTCTCCTTTACAAGAGCCTGTTAATGGTATATTACTTTCATTATCAGGAGGAGGTATGTCACTGTAGGAAGGAACAGCAGTTGCATCCCTCCCAAATGCTGCTTCAAGGCAGAGACTGCAGCTGAGGCATAGGAACCAGAGCTGGTTCCCGGGACACAGCAGGGCAGGCAGGAGAAGCCCACGGACACCCAGGAAGTTTGTAATTTGCAGTCACTGCTTTTCCTCTTAGCGTCAGCACTAAAGGGATCTTTAAGAAAGATAAAAACCTCACAAGAGCCATTCATGAATTTGAGGTACTGGTCTGAAAACTTGACAGCTAATAAAAGTGCTTTTTTGACTATATTTCGTACAGTAAGGAGGTGAAAAGGAAAACCTAGAGAAAGACAGCAGGCAAGAGAAAATGTTTAAGAGGTAAAAAGAAGACTAAAACATAGATGATAAGAGGGCTACTCTGTATTTTATCAACTGTCAATCTGGAAGAAATGTCCAAGTGAAAGCTGAAGTACTGCAGAGAGGGAGAAAAGGAACCGGACCATGAACATGAGATGGTGATGGCAGGAAAGAGTCGAGAGAAGGATAATCTCCTGCTGGACTGGCAGAGCTCCAAGCTAAAACCATGATACCAGAGGAGGAGAGAATGAATTTATCCTGAAGAGTCAAAGTGTTTGTGCACTATCTGCCACACACATTCTGCAGCACTTTAGCATTATTCTGCTCAGTGGTGACAACAAAACCTGGGCTATCTCCAGGCTGCCATTTAGCCATGGTTAGAAGGAAAATATCCAGAAGGTCACTAGCATAGGAGCAAGCAGCAGCACGTCATGGGGAAGTGCAAGGGGAGGATGTTTTCACCAGCAGTTGTGATATATTTATTCAATATACAGTAAATCTTAGTTCAAAACTTAGTATCCCATGATGGATGAAAGGAGATTTTATCTAACATGTCGTACGAGCAAAATGAAAATAAAAATAGTTAAGCTATTGTAATTCAGTGTATTCATATTCAGAAGTTCAGAGGATTTGAAATAATTAAAAAAAATATTTACAGAATAAAAGCGATGAGCCAGAAAACTACTGAGTCATTTGTGCCTGACATAAGAACAAATCTAACTGCATTAAAATGAAATAATTAAAATTTCTTCTGGTAAATATGAACATTTGGAAAGTACACATCAGTAGCTAAAATGTTAACTTTACTGCAATGATTTTCTTCACCCCATGAGACACTGTGAACATATCTAAGCTTGGCATCAGACATTAATTATGGGCAAGGAACATTTTGTAGAGGTTAAAAAGCAAAAGCTGTCTTTGGTGACCACTCTAGACAGCAACAGCAAGCCAAATGGCTCCACTTCTGGGACACTTCCAAATCAGTCCTCAGCCTATAACCATAAGAAAATGCAAGGCTTTTAAAGGGAAGCTCATTTTTTAAAATTTTAATGCAGTTCAAAAGATTTGTCCCAGTAAGGGATCCAAAAAGAAACAAGTTTTCCAATGCTGCTCCTGGGGTCCTGGGCCCTGTGTTCCCATTCTGATCCCAGTCAGAAAGTTCCAGTGGGTCTGCAGCCCTCTGCTTCAGCTTTAGGAGAGCCGCAAAAACCAGAGCAGGAGGGAAATGAAAAGAGCTGGTCAATGCGAACATAGCATTTAAATTAGGAAAAGTGGGATACAAGGGAAGAATGGGAAACCATCCAGCCACTTGTGAGTCTGTGCAAAAGAGTCACCAGCCTCGGCAGCAGAGCACCCCATGCAGCTGCCCAGGGCCAGCAAAGGGGTGGTACAACGGGATGAAGTCGGCAGTGAGGTGGGATCCAAGAGGCACAGGGCTGAGACGATGGGCAGAGCCCTGCCAGAGCCAGGAGAGCTTCATGAGGGGCACCTGGGCTTCCTGCAGCATGACAGGAGGGCATGGAAGGACAGCAAGAGCTGGACACACTGGGGAAGCACCAAGCACAACAACAAGTGGAGGTGAGGAGCACTTAATCATGAAAAAACGGGAAGATCCAAAGGAGACGTCTGTATGCAGTGGGGAGGGAAAAGTGCGTCTGAGCGTTGGAACAAAACAACAGGTCAGGCAAAACCAGAACAGGACTTCATGGGGAAAACCCATCAAGGAGTTATGGGTGCACTTCAGGAAGAGAGACTGCATTTGTCAATAAAAGACTTCTCAATTTCTGTCTCATTATTCCCCTTTTCTAATAGTAGAATAAGTGGTTTAAAAATTTTCTTTCCTATTTCAAGCAGTAAGAATTTATTAGAAGCAATATTTTTTCCAAGACAGCTTGGGACATAATCAGAGAATCATAGAATGGTTTGGGTTGGAAAGGACCTTAAATATCAACCAGTTCCAACCCTCTCTGCCATTGGCAGGGACACCTTCCACTAGACCAGGTTGCTCAAAACTTTATCCAACCTGGCCTTGAACACTTCCAGGGATGGGACATGCACAGCGTCTCTGGGCAACCTGTTCCAGTGCCTCAACATTTTCACAGTAAAGAATTTCTTCCTAAGAATTTAACAATTATAAATTCACAAACTCAGGCATATAAGACAGCCTTTTGACACTGAGACCACTCACATACCCTGTCTTAAGCAAATGTGGAGTATGTGCATGAACACTGCCTAATTTAATTCCGTGCTGGCCTCTGCACTTTCTGCTTTACCTTCAGACTGCATCCCCTCATAATGCACACACCCTTCTCTCACCTACCTTCTTCTCACCTGCCTTCTAGCAGGCTTCAAGCAACAGGTTTTTTTCCATTTTTCTTATTTTAAGCTGGAAATTTTGCAGCAAACCATTTTAATAATATACAGAGTAGTACCAGGGTAACATCGGCAACACTAAATTTTATATGCAAAGCCATCAAATTCCTACTACCACATATGTATGAAGTTATCAAACAGGGTGATCTGAGGGGTAGCGCAGCCACAGATTTTTCAAGGAACATTTCCTTAGTAAAAAGTTAAAAGACTGTTTTCTCTCAACAATAAAATGACAGGTATTAGGACTCAATAAAGTTCAGGAAGAAATGAAGTGATTCCCTCACACAAGAATCCTTTTTTTTAGATCACTATCAGAAGATCTAAACCAATCAGTTTTCTTATGCTCCCCCCGCCACCCCCTTCCTCCAGAAAAAAAGAAATAGCAGCGTATTTCATAATGGGTGTCAAATTTCTCATTTCTAAATACCCCAGAAGTGATGGTTTATTTTCTATTAAAAAATAAATGCATTAAAATACAGTAGGCAAAATAAGCCCAACCAGGAAAGTTACCACTCCTGCACAGTCTAGTATTGATTAGCTCCTAGGAGCTCTATAAATACACTTTGGTGGCAATACCACCTGAAATATATCGCTTGGTGGCATCATTATTTATCAGTACTACATTTTTCCTGCTCTGATTGAGCTATTTTGATGTAATGACAAAATGGTTCTTGAAATATTCAAAACTCTGATTATAGCACTTTTGTGAGAAGCATACTTTTTTTTTTATTATTTCTCCTAGTGCTGATAACATTTACATTTTCCTTTGGAAGAAAAAGATTTGTCTTCATCTCTTCTCTTTGTATTTTGCTTCATTTTATCTTTTTCAACATTCAGCACAGCAAGGAAGAAATATTTGCATGCTAATGAAAATCAAAGCGAGAAAGCAATTAAATCAAACAAAAAGTAAAATAATCTCTGGAATTAATGAAACTCTTCTTCTCCTTTTCGCACATTAATTCAACATTTTCTTTTATACACCAGTTGACTAGCTGTCAACTCTTCCCTTAACCAAAATTTTCAAGAGAAACAAACTTTCATGAACTCAACATTTTATTGTGCATCCTTAAAAAAAAAAAAAAAATCATAAATTTTTTTTGGTGTGCAAGGACATGTATGTTTTAATTGACAAATTTAGATCACATCCTGGTTTTCCTAGGATCAAAAACTTTTAGCTATGTGTTGCACCCTTATAACTTCAGAGCAGAACAGAAACTTGAGTAGAAGGATAAAACCATTACAAATGCTATTGCATATTCCAGTTCAGTCTAGTTTTATATTGCTATTTACACAGCAATCAGCTCCCAAATAACTCCAATTAACCTCGTGCCTACTTTTGTAAGGAGAATAGCTGCAAACATGCTTGGGCTTCGAGCATAGGGGACTTTGTGCAAGGGCAGGCAGTCTGGCATAGCAAACTAATAAAACCTGGATTACGCGTAACCTGCAAACTGCACTGCGGGCAGAGCAGCAACTTTTGGCCATTGCATTACAAAGTATCATTTCAGAAGGCACTCTGCTTGGGTTTTATAACAAAATAAACTTCGAGTGATTTTAATGGTGTGTATTTGGCTTGAATAATGATATTAAAGACTATATATAAAGTTGTGTAACTTCTGCCTTCAGACCAGGCAATTTCATTACTTTCCCCTATAAAAAGTGGCTTTAATAACTAAGCTTTTAAATTGTTTTCCCCATAATAAATAAATGACGTTAAAAGGCACTTTTCAGCACTGAAGAGCTGGATCCAGTCCCACAGTTGACATTAAGGACATAGATTAGATCAAGCCAACAAAACACTTAAAGCAAAGGTTTTCCCTATTAGCTGTAGCAATTTTTAAACCGAGATACAGTAATATGAATTTAATGCCAGGTGAATGAGGTCAGACAAAGAAGAAATTACGTCAGCAATAACAGGCAAATTTGTACCAATTTCATGTCTACAAATTAGAGCAAGCTTTCCTTCAGAAACCATTTACGTCTTTATCAGCACAGAAGAAACCACAAGCAATCACAACATCAAAGTTGTGAGAACAGAGCTACAATACAATGATTTTTACTATTATTTCTTATGGGCACATTATGAAGGAGGATGATGGCATCTCTTCCCCAGCTAAAAAGAAAATGTAATGATAAAAGCAATTGTTTTGGTCATGAAACTAATCCTCTCCGTCTCAGGACAGTAAAGTTGCCTTCCCTATTTCTCTTGCTCCAGTTTAGATGAATGTCCTTTTAGCAGCACATTTCTGGCTCATAAATTTCTGATGTCACATGCTACCATGGCACAGACCCAAGAGGTTTTGCAGCTACCAAAGACATCAATCCCCAGCAGAGCAAGGAAGGAGTTCATATCAGGTAACCAAAACCTATCTGGTAATGCAAAACTGCAGATGCTAGCTGGGTCCAGCTCCCAGGCCAGCAGGCTCAAGTCTGCGTGGGGAAAAGGGACAGAAGTGTGACAGAGGTGACCGCACATCTACTGTGACACAGGTGCTATGCCCACCATGCTGAGGAACATTAACACCCAGGACCTGATCACACCACGGTCTGAAATGCTGATTGCAGAATGGTTTGTGTTGGAAAAGACCTCCAAGACCACAGAGTCCAACTGTGAACCTACTGCTGCCAAATCCACTGCTAAAACACATCCCTAAGTGCCACATCTACACACCTTAAAAATACCTCCGATCTAAATTAAGGATCTTAGCACTCTTAATCTAGTTAACTGAGGCATTAGTGTATTCTCTCTCTCTCTCAAAATACACCACTCAACACATCAATCAGCTGATGCCAACTGTCTGCCCTTAGTATTTACTTCCACAGTGCACTGCGTGTTTGCTACCTCTACCTTAAAAGAGAACAGGTAGATAATAAAGTATTTTATACCTTAATTTTACTTGGAGATACCAAGTCTAAAATAGGTAAGTCTTCTAGATAGTCAAATGCTTTCTCCTCTTCCTCTCAACCCTTTTATTTATAGCTTTCTTTCTCTTTCGGGTTAAATAGGTTAGGAATAATTACATCATCTTCATGATCTGCACTATTTCAAACCGTGAATTATTTCTGCTCTTTTCCACTCCATCTCTATTTTAGCACTTTACTTCTGTAATAGTGCAACAGGAATGATCAGAAAGCTCCAAATCCAATTTTCATGTAACCAGAACCACCTTTCCAACCTCATGTTCTCAAGACTTAGCTTTCCTTTTCAATTCCTGTCACAAACTCTGCAACAGCTCTCCCAAGAACAGCAAAGCATCTCTCTTCTAGACCACCCTCAATTTTGCCACATTGCAGTGCGGAGGGACTACCTGGCATTTGCGTTGTTCCTTTAGTCTCTTCTATGCTCAGCAGAGGGACCTGCAGGATGCAGCAACACACAGTACTTACAAACTTCCGCTGGTGCCACCACCACGTTTCCTGTTCAGCATCGTGCCTAAATCCAGCCTTTCTGAGGTTTTTCTCTCCTCTGTAGAACTTTACCATGTACTGTCTTGGACCCAACCAGGAAGTACTGGGTCAGTTGTGCCATGAGGCCATGTTGGGGGACAAGGACCACTATTTTGGGACCTTCTCTCTCCTGTCAGCAGCAAATCATCTCTGCTGGCCATGAGGCACCACCACTGTAATCCCAGGAGTGTTGGACATGACAAGCGTAGGTTCACAGCTCACCTCTCACAGATTCAGAGCAACATTGTAAGTGAAGTGTCCCATCCTTTTACCTGGTGGGTGACAAAAGCCACCTGTAGGACCTTTGTGGTCAGTTTTAGCCTCAGCTCAAAGTGAGGTGTTGGTTACCATGCAAAGGGCGTTTGTGTGTTGTGCAGTGTTTGAGTTGATCCCAGACCTTAAAAAAAAAAAAAAAAACTGCCTTGCACTTTTGGGCTGCAATTTTACAAATACATTTTAATGGTACAGCAGTAGTTTTGATTTGGCCCAAATTTCATTATGTTTGAAGTAACAAAACGATCTAAGGGAAACAGAGATATTTCCAACTTTTGTTTAGAAACTGAAGTGTAACCACAGCTTCTACATAGGTAGCTAATAAACACAAAACACACAAAATATGTAGTGATCTACTGGATGACCATAAGACCCAGAAGCCTCAAGGGACACAAACATGTTTGCTTTCATTGTCCACTCTAGAAGCGTGAAATTAAGTAACATGGAAAAGGAAACTGAATTTAACAATGTGGTATTTTAAATTTTTTTTAAAAATCAACAGATAAAGAAATACTGGTTTGGTTTTTTCCCTTTTCCTACAGAAGACAGCATTAAATAGTAAAAGAAATCCAGGTGTGTGTACTCCAATGCCATCATCCCTTTTGATGAGGTTGAGAGGCCAAGTTTACACATATTTGAGAAGTTTAGAGTTTGCGAAGTACACCAGTGTCTCAAAAGCTAAAAAAAAAAAAAAAAAGGGCAACAAAAGCAACAACAACAAATTATGAGCTGTCAAGAAAGTGTGTATATGTATATGCACTTAAGTCCCCGCCCACAACTGCTGGCTGCCTTCCTTCCTTAGCCAAATGAAACCAGCACAGCCCAGCACTGGGAGGCTCCAGGGCTTGGCAGTGGTGCCCCGTGCTCTGGGGGGTTTCACCACCCACATCCCACTTCCATGGTTGTCCTCTTCAGTCATCGCTCCTGATCCTTTCCCCAACACTGCAGACACATGGGCAGCCTGGCACCCCACCAGGACAGCTCCCCATTTTCACATGGCCAAGGTGCCATCTTGCCCCTCTCTCCTGGCACCTAATGTTTCCCGTTAACTTTGTCCACACTCACCTCCCAAGTGTCAATTGGAAAGCCCAGACCCCAAATATTTCACAGATGAAACAACAACATGCTCTTTGCCAATGACTCAGGCCTGGATCCCAGCCTCTGCTCCACACTTCTCAAGCAACTGGTGGAAAATAAGCCAAGAGCTGTCTGGGGATTTGCGTGGGGGATCTCCTCCACCTCGCAAGGGCAGGCAGCTCTGCAGCCCTCAGTGTAAGCAACGGGAGGGCAACACTCACAACCCCACTGAGTCTCTGAGTAATGGCAAAGGTCTGCACACCCCCATGCAGGCAGGGAGGGAGGGGCTGGTGGCTCAGGCGTGCAGTCACACTCAGCCCAGCCATGATGCCCACCTGCCTCTTTCCTCATCAGTCTCAAAGTGTGGCAAAGTGCCAGACTGCTCAGGGTAAAAGCCTGTTTAAGTGGCCTCAAATGTCCCTTTAAGGAGAGGGAAAAAATCACAGCTGGACAAAACCTCACTGTACTAATACCTAACAGTCCTTAGACAGCCCAGGTTTTCCTCTCTGCAGGTTTGCTGTTGTGCTCTCTTGACTAAATATTCTGAGTTCCTGCTTCTTCAGTATGGAGTGTAGAAAGTAAATCTGTATTCAGCCCTAAGTATTTAAAAACTTTCTCAAGCTGTTCCAGTTTCAAAGAAAAAAAAAAAACTTCTTACTGGTGCTTCTTGTGTCTGTTTCACAGTACTTATTATCAGGGCACTGGAGACATGATAGATTAACTACCAAATACTTTTCTATTCTAGTTAAAAATAGTTCAGAATGTGATATCCCTTTTAATAAAAAAAATAATTAAGTAGCATTTGACAGAGAGTTAAATATTACAAAAACTGAAATACTGAGAAAACAATAAAAATAAAGGTTGGAATCTAACGCACTTCTTTCGAGAAGCATTACATATTGGAAGATATTCTGTTGACTGGATAATAATACCCAATACACATTTCAAAATTCATTACTTCTTAAAAGAACCCCATAATTAGTTTTCTAATTTTGATTTTATAGACGAACAGGCTGGTTTCCAACATGCCACATCAAACACTGTGAGAGTATATATAGGAACTAACCACAAGATATTCCAGGATCACATCATTGCCATGCTGGTTTAATTTCTTTTTATCCATGAGCTATTTCATAAAAGAATTATTCTAGCTTAATGTGCACGTGTAAAACAGATGCAGAGTTTCAGGTTGCCATTCCCATACTGACTGTACTGGAAAAAGTCTCAATCTAGATAATCATCAGAGAAAGCAATGCCTATCACAACTCCTCTACTGTGTCCTTTATCCACACTGCAAGGGCGTTTAAGAAAAGGAACTGGAGTCTAATCTTTAAATTAAACACTAGATGGAGCCCACTTCCCAAGACTGAAAAATGAAAGCTCTCCTTGCAGCAAACTCTTACAGCCTATTGCAATATCTGGTCATGCATAAACATGACAGGACTCAAACAGCTGCAGTGACTGTCCTTAATGCAAAAAGATACGCTGTCCAGCAATTATATATCTGCATAAAGGGACAGTCCTTAATACCAGCCAACTGCAAAGGAATTTCTATTCCTCTACGGATATATTAGTTTGGTGTAAAAGATCCACAATACTCGATATAAATTAGGCCCACGTGGATTTTTGTAATACCATAGGACAAACATACTGCTGGGTTGAGAGAACTATGACCGAGTCTGACATCTCCTTGTTTTGACAAAAAACTGTACTGATTCCAACTGTATGAAAATTTTGCACATATAAATTAAAATTAAATAGGAAGAATCCTTTTTCAGTTGGTTCAAATTAGCTCTAGCAAGAAGGCTCATTTGTGACGTTTGATAAAATACTGCCTCTCTCAAATGAAACATACCACACATTCAACTAGAGATAAGTGAGTTTTAGTGTTAAAAATAGGAACGCAACAACACCAGACCTCAGTACAACTATTCTGGTGAGAAAGGAAAAGAAAAAACTAGAGCCAAGTTGCCAAGATCCAAACTGAGCAGACTCATGGATATTGTATAAATCCATTTATTGCAGGCTCCACCACAAACAACTGCCAGTTCTGCAGTATTTTGCCCCTACTCTGGACTGGTCTCACAATGCAAAGGGCAGGCAGAAATTGCAGGCAGACAACCCTTGGCCCTTCCTTAGCTTGTCGAGGGACATGCTGGCAGGAACAGCTGGAAGCCAAGCAGACAATAAAGTTGTGCAAAGCCTCAGACCCGCTCCCCAGCAATGCGATTCTGCTGACAGCCAAGCTATCACTGATTGCTTTAACCTTTGCTCAGTCCAGGCCACTGCCTTCACCTCACTCTTTTTCTAACAAACCTGTGGTAATAGCTTCATCAAGGTTAAGATAAGCACAAAGGCAGTTATCTTTACCACTGAAAACTACCTCTTGCTCACAAACAGTATCCATCCTGGTCAAATAAAATTAACCACAGCAACCCAGCTTACCTTATGGCATTTTATGAACTGGCTGAGAGGAGAGACAAAGGGAAGTTACTACCTACCACCAACACAGATCCTAATGACTATTTCCAGAAGGGAAAATACAGTATCTGTGATGATCAGTGGAAGTTTTCTTTTTCCCTAAAGGGCCCTTACTCACTCCTTATTTCTATGAAAGGCCTACACAGCACATTTTCTTGGTCCGACATCCTTGTGGATGAAAGCTGGTCTTTGTGGTCTTGCAGATTACTGCTGGGCTGCCCTAAAACCAAGCAAAGCTCTTCAAACGTGAGACCTGCTGCTAGGAGATCGTGGCTTGTGCTCACCATCACGCTGACAAGTGACCTCTCAACCCCACGAAGAGCACGCACAGGACGATGATCACATCTGCTTGTCAGAGCTGGGGCTTGTGAGCAAACATACTGCAGCCATAAAAGCAATGGGCTTTGCAGCTGTAGCAAGCACACAGCCAGCTCAAACATTAATACTTCAGTCTGTGAATATCCTGGCTCAGTCCTCTTACATTATGTTTGCCTTCCAGTATATCTAAACTGGACATGTATCTGCTCCCAGATGGGAATACTGATTTGTGTCTTGGTTTTGCTTTTTTCTTTTTTTTTAAACAGTGGGTAAGCACCTAATAGCAAGTACCTAAAATTTCCTTTACAAGTAAATCTGAAAATAATTAGCAATTGTTTGACACTTGACCTAAAACCATCTGGGAGAACCATGTACTTCCACAAGCTTCTGGTTCAATAAAACAGGGACTTTATTAGCAGGAAGAGTATCTCACCAACCATACAAATTAACTGTCAGCAAAAGGAGGAGACAATCGAAATACCAGCCACAGTTGTAGGTTTGACTAAATAGCAATGTTTAACTACTGCCTTATCACAATCTTCCTGTACAACTATAATTTAGGAACCTTTGCCACTGTAATTTTCCCTACTTCATTTTCTTTACAGCTATGCTTTTATGTGTCAGACTAAATACTTGTTCATCAGCACTATTATCCATGCAACAGCTGAAAATAGCCAGCTATGTGGAAAAAAAACAGAGAAGAACAAATAGAAAGACTTTGCATATGTATAAAAGAAATTAAAAGAAAAGGCAAATTACCTAGTGTAGTATCTGATGCTGGAGGCAAAGTGGACACAAAGCCACAATTACACAAATGTAACTCTGAAAACAGTCACTGTGCAGACACATGGAGCACCATGGTTACAAACAAGGTAAAGTTAAGCCTAAAATATAAAGCTTCCAGTTTCTCACAGCAATAATCCTGATGGCTGTCAGCCTCTGAACATAGAAGGGACAAAATTCTGGCCCTGCTGGGCACTCACCCACTGACCACATGCCATCACAGCTGGGGCATGACTGGCAAGAATGACAGTTCACTAAGTATGTGGGTGGAAGCAAATGGAATAGTGGTTAAAAAAGTGAAAAAATAAGCAAAAACTTTTAAAATCCCATTTGGAGTTACTAACTGTTGCTTTCTATATTCACCTGTATAGCCTCCAAACACAAAGGAGGAAAGTCAATCTGTAAGTTAAGTGAATGCCCTTTCAGGAGAAACAAAAATCAAGCAAAAAACCAAAACCATAAATACAACAGAAGAACTGAGATTGGGTTAATCACATAAATCCGTTCAACTGCACATTCACAAAGCATATCCCACTTATAGTGCATTTTGTACATTTTCCGTTTGCCAGACTAACTCCAATGTTGCAGGCCATCTTCCTGAAAACACAGAGAAAAACACACTTGGAGGGCTCCGTAAACCATTAGCAGTGCTTTGGTCCTCTGACACACCCACCCTCCTCTTTACAGGTTCACCTATTTCAGCCTGCGAGGCTGTGTCAGTACCTTGACTGCTTCTCTTTTCTCCCCCTCTCCAGAAGCACTGTTTGGCTTCGCATAACCGTAAGCACCCTTAAGCACCTACATCACTTTGGGGAGCTGGCTCACATACAGTCTGATCAACCAACAGATTTTCATCCGCCTCCTATTTGCACTCCCACACAGTTTTTGAAGGAACATAAATAGCCATATATCAATCTCTTAAAAAAAAAGAAAAAAAAAAACCACACCAACAAAAAAAACGCCAACAAAAAAACCACACACACAAAAACCCCAAAAATGAACAAACAAAAACCCCAACAAAAACAACCAAAAAATAAACCATCAAAAAAACCCCACTGGACAAAAAATCCCCAAAAGAGTGGAAGTCTTCCACATGAAGAATTTCATGAAGAATTCTCCTGAAGTCTCCTCCCCTCCCACAAGGTAAGTGGTGTGTTAACCAATATAAACAAAAGTCAACTGATTGTTTCCCAACTTTTAGAGACTAGTTCTACAGCTACCATTGGCATAAAACAAATAGCATAGAGCTTCTTCAGAAGCAGCAAGTGTCAGGTTGTAATGTTTTGCTCAATTAAAAACCAAAAGCAACAAACGTTCACAGACAGCCCCAGAGAGCACTCCAGAATGAGCCTGGCCAGACACTACAGCCCTTTTCATCTTACAGCAGCCACCACCAGCTTGCGGTTATCAAAACACCCTGCACTTAGTGACCATGCCACTTAATGCTTCCAGCTTTACTCTTTTTCCCAGCATAAAGATCCCTCTAAATTCAAGTGTTTTTTAATGGATCATAAGATAATTCAGGCTAGAACGGACCTCAAGAGGTCTCTGGTCCAGGCTTCTGCTCCAAGTGGACCAGCGGTGAGATCCAGCTCAGGGCTTTGTTCAGTCAGGTCCTGAAATCTCCCAAGGATGGAGACTGCGCAGCCTCCCTGGGCAACCTGTGCCCCTAGCCAGCCGTCTGTCCTCACAGTGAAAACTTTTTACCCTTGAAACCAGTGTGAACTTCTCTCATTTCAACTGGTATCCACTGTCTCTTGGCCTTCCACCACTTGGAAGAGCTTGAAATGATGTCACTCTTCTAGTGAAAAGAAATCACTCCTTATACTTACAGCTCTTCCCTTTATCTGTTTATGCAAAGTACACTTTGCTCTGTGATTTATATTGCTGTTTCAGATTTTAACTTTGCTAACAGCATTTGCCAAAAATTCAAATATAACCAAATCAGAGTGAAAGTGAAAAACAAATCTAAGAATAAACCTTGGGTGGAAATGCTCACCCATGTGATCACATCAAACTTTGCCTGATGTGCCATGGTGATGGCAGCACTTCAGCACTCATTACTGCATTTCCAGATATCGAAGAAGCATCTCTTTATATAGGTGCAACTTGAGAGCCAATTATTCATGTAGATTACAAAACAGGCCAAAAAAGCAAGATACATGCTGGAACAAAGCTATGAGGAATGCACTCTGCTAGTTTTCAGACTCAAAGAGTTTTGAGCAGTGTGTCCATCACAGCAACTATGCATTGCTTCCCGGGCCCAGAAGCTATTGCTCTCTCAGGCTCCTTAGCACATCAAAGGACAGCAATCCAAAGCAGCAGTGCCTTACAGACCTTACGGCTACTCAGTCACCAAACTACCCTGTACCAGTCATGCAGAAGGCTTCTTAACTGCTCTCCTAAAGCATGCAGCTGAGGAATAAAAGACATAACCGGAACTAAGAGAGAAGGTAGATGCAGCAGTGCAACAAACGTTCATCCTGCCTCAAAGGTCATATGATATGTAATTAATGCCATTATCCGCCAGGACTCTGGAAATTGCCCTGAGACAACAGCTATCCTGCATAAGCTATGGATCAATAAAAAGGATTAAGCAACAATACTTCAGAAATGCTTGAAAGCGAAATATCAGGTTTTATCTCAAATTTTCTCTAAATCTGTCCCTGATAACAAACTCTTAAGTTTGAGGTCCATCTCTCGTGCTCAGGTTCTTTGCACCCGAATGCAGGTGACACAGGCTGTGCACACTCAAGTGACTGAAAAAGGAGGAGGAGAGGGAAAGAGAGCCGATGTCAACCTTCCCCCCTCCCCTCCGAAGGGGCGTGTACAGCTAAACCCAGCCACAATCTGTCAGCAAGTAGCCAGTGCCAGCCCTACGCTCACTCCCATGCCTTCCCCAGGATAGGGCCATCACCACACCAGGAACACTCGCATCATTCTGGGACAAGACACGCAGCCAACCCCACTCCCAAATCACATTTGGCTTGTCCCTCAAAACTTAAGGCTGTGCATAAATGAGGTTGTCACCACACAAGTGAGAGGTGAAGCAAGTTGTTTTCCCTAATTAAACCTATTAGTAGTAACGAGTTACGCCTGCTGGGTCTAAATAGCTCAGAGATAAATCCCAGGCTGCTAAGCTGCCAACCACCTCCCGTCAGTGCTCAGAGGCAGCTTTTTTACTCCTACAGACAACGCTGGGTAAATACTACCACCTCCAACCATGCTCCTGGACCAGATCTCCAGGTTGATATGCTCAAAGCAAATGTTTTCCCTGCAGCTGTTCAGTCACCTTTATTGACAGTAAAGCCCAAAGTGCCAAAACCTGCTCCTCAGGGAGCAACAGCAGATACCCCCAGATGAATATTCTGGAGGTCAGGCATCTGCACACAAGGAAAGAGTATGACCCTCACAGAGTTTAGTGCTTTTTTTTATTTTATTTTTTAAAAAAGAAACCTCACCAGAGACTACTTGGGATGGAAGTCTTTTTCATGGAAAATTCTTCTACAATATTTAATGCAAACACACCATCAACACATCATCCCTTAAAAGTTCACACCACAGGCAACACCAGTATTAGAAGCAGTAAGGAGAATGACACAGTGCTTTTCTAAAAAGCCATCCAATGAATTAATCATCTTCTGTCTGAACTATTTGCAGAAACAACCGAATAAGCCAGAAAAGAAAAATTAAGATCTTCTAAGCTGTTGCTTCACAGTATGTCTTACAGAAAAGTAATTTAAAAATTATTACAAAGGCAATAACACTCAATCTCATAACATGACACTATTTCAAATTAATCCAGTACATGTTAATTCCTTCACCTTTGCCAGTGATAAAACAGAATAAGAAAAAAACCTCCATCAAAAAAAAGTTTAAATTCAGTAAGGTTTGCCTGTTGCTTTGACAAAACCAACACTGCAAAAACAGCCTTAGCTTTCATCAAGCACAACTTCCAATACATAACATTCTTCCTCTTTCTCCCAAGCAAGCAGAAGTAAGTGAAGCTCATTTTGCAGACTCACCAAAATTATCCATATTCCAGGAGGCAGCCGTTCATCCAGTTTGTGAAGTCCATGGTTTCAGCACAGTCATAGCCATCAGCGGGAAAATGAAGGGAAAAAGAAGAAAAAAAACAAAAACCTCTTGAGATTCAGTGAACAACACAACACTACTGCTTTTTGTTAAGTCTGCATTGCAAATAAGTTTCAGGTACCTCATTACATGGGCTGAACATAAACAACGCTCCACCCTCCAATATACTCCAAAAAATAGTAAAAAACCCCCACAATATCAATATTAACAAAAGAATAATAATTACAGTCCAATAAAGATCTGTCAAGCCTGACCTCATAAGGAACATTTGGGGGGGTGGCGGGGATGATGTATTTATAAGAAAAAACAAACCTTCTACTGTACCTTCCCCATCAGCTTTAACAGGTGCACAATATCACATCTAGGAAAAGGTATATTATTTTCTCTTATGGTGCTGACATTTCAAAATCCTCGATGAGGAGATGTAACATTTGGCAAGGAAGTAAGGCAAAGCCACCACAGCAACTGCTCAGTTTAAGAATCCTCAGTCAAGGATGGGGATTGGTAATTTATTCTTTGCAATTAAGGGGGCCTGTAGCCTACCACACAGCTGAGTACCTACGCACTGTTACACATCTGCAAACCGTCAAGAACACCCAAGCTGAAATAACTTTTTTTTTCAGTCTGGACTTTGAACAGTGTCTGAGTGACCAAACCCAGTGTGTGTCACTTCTCTCCTACTAATAAAAACCCAAGAAAGAATTTTGCAGCTTTCCCAGGCTCAGCATTGATTTCTTTTGGCAACTGTTCCAAAACAGTCGACCAATTTAGCATTTGGTGTTTTTTGCTTTTCTGTTTGGTTGGGGTTTTTTTCATTATTATTCCTTTGGAGAGGAAATGCTTCAAAGAGATCGGTACAAAATGCAAATTGCTGTGGGTTAACCTAAACAAACTGCATGTGTGTATGTAAGGGCAGACAAAGGCATGCTCTTCTTTTGACTAGAGAAATCAATTGCATGTGCAAGTTCAGGAAGTGCACAAGGTCCTGAGCACAGACAAGCAGGCAAGGAGAGTGCTGAAGCCTGCGGTGGAAGGAAAGAAGGCAGTGAAGGAAATGCTGTCATCATCTCCCAGCAGCTCTGTGACCATCAGATCGGTCACCAGGCCAAGGCTGACAAGATTCCAAAAAGCCAGAAGCCATTGTGGAGTCTCTTCCAACAGACTGGGATATATCTTCTTAGTTCACGTGTTTCAACCATCCAAGTTCTCCAAACCAACTGTTCTCAGGAACAGTCATCCTCACAACTCAGTGCCCTTTTACTGGGTCGCAGCACAGGGGCCTGAGGCCAGAGAAGCATTTTTGCCTCCAGAAATCTCAAGGCAACTCAGGAGGGCAGTGAGCCACCAGCACAGGCCCTGATGTGGTTTCTACTTGATTCCTGCAGAAATCATGCCATATGAAGGCAAATTTATCTGTTAGTGTCAAAAAAGAAAACTAAACTGGCACAAGCAACTAATTTGCAGCTCCCCCCCTACCCGATGGATAATGGCTGATGAGTTACCTCCTCCTCAGCCTTCACGGCCCATTAATAAGACAGCACGAAGGGCTGCAGAAAAAGGAAGATGATTGCTCATATATTTACCACTTTGCTAGCAAACAACTTTTTTTTTTGTTGCTGTTATTGTAGGAGTGCTTTTACAGTAGGAACCTTTCCAGCGCCTACATGTGAAGAATATTAGAGAGGAAAGGGAAAAGAGATTACAAAAGATTTGCCTTCATTTCTGATTTCTCTTGTCAGTCTTGTGTACCCCAGTCCTTCCCCAGAGCTGCAACCATGCACCATTACTGTCAGTGTGACTATAGTTACAGATTGCCCTCAAGATATTACCTGTCTTTTACCTCTGCAAGGGAAGCTGAGATTACTGGGAGAACATTTTTACTGGAGCAGATATGACTTCAAGGTACTCCCAAGGACTGTAAAGGCCACTGAGTCACCTGACTAAACACAGGACTTCGTATTACGGAGAGTGAGATTTTGATAGTGGCATAAAGAAAGCTTAACATTAATGAATTTATCAGGATATGAGAGGTCACACGAAAGCAGATGTTGAGTAGGAGGGAATGGCGGGAAACGTGGTGTGGAAAAACACGAGGAAGGAACAAAACAAAAATGTATGGATGACTCAGAACTGGCAGAATTCGTGCAGGAGAGCTGCTGAACTGGTTTATTTAGAATGGGGAGAGGAGAGGAGAGCAGCGTGCCCATTGACAATACTGCAGATGCATTTCTGAGTGAAAACAAGAGGTGGTCGTCGAAGTTTGGCACTTTATAAGGGGCAGCTTTCCATTATCAGCTCAGAAGGTTTGTGGGGGGGAAAAAGTCACAATATGCCATAATGAAATGAATGAATGAATGAGATTTAAATTGCCTGGAGCAATGCAGCAGCATCCACTGCCCACACTACATGACAGTTGCTTGGGTCAGGGTGAGGAGAGATACATAAGAGCAAGACCACAGGGACATTCTGCATTTCCCCTGTTCCTCTTCACATTCTATTTTTGCATGACACTAGTTATGAAACTGAAAACTTTGGTTCAGCTTCAGGCAGCAATTTTAGGGTCAATTTCTTTTTCACCAGACACTGAAATCACAATTTGTCAAGCATCAAATTAACTGTGAACATTTTAAGGGACAGTGAACTTGAGTTATGCATTATTATTGGGTCCCCTTCCTCAAAAGCATAGCTTGTAATCTCTCGATATGACAGGTACCATTTTTTTTAGCTAGATTCATATTTTGAGATGAACTCTGCAATTACGCTACTTGCTTTTTGCTCCATCAACTCAGTCCTGACNATATGACAGGTACCATTTTTTTAGCTAGATTCATATTTTGAGATGAACTCTGCAATTACGCTACTTGCTTTTTGCTCCATCAACTCATTCCTGACTGTTATGCACTCTCGAGAGTACAGATCTCAAGTGGTGGAATACGCTTTCAAAACCATGTGAAGCGTTTTATCCATTTATCACAAGAGTACATCAATATAGGTTTTCCAGCTGAAAGCACTTGAAACTTTCCTGAAAACTTTTATAGTTCAGCTTGGACCCATTCCTAACCCACACACAGGGTAAAGACTCATCTGGAACCAGCACACCACAAAAAAAGTAAGCAGTAAAGCCTTAATGAGGTTAGCTGTCCAACAAAGCCTCAAAACTCAGGGCTACACATCTCTCCCTAATACTGACAGTACAATACAGAACAACTACAAGCCTTGGTGCTGCAACTGATACCACTCTATATCCAGCTGAATCAAACTGGTGTTTAAACAGCATTCCAGCCAATGCCCCAGCAGGCTAGGAGAGATGGAAACTGGTGGAAATTGGAAAGCCAGTGCTGGGAATGGTGTCGGATTTGGATTTATTGTGTCACCTCCAGTAGCAATTCTAGGTCAGAATCAAACTTTTATATTTTACTCTTCTATGCAAACCTTAGAGAGTGGATATGAAAAACATATTCTTTAAAATAGAACAAAAAAAGTCCAGCAATATTCTGCAAGCTCTATAGATCTTCAGTTAATTCAAATGAGAAGTGATATTTCATATCCAGATGGGATGCTCATAAAACTTTTGAACATACATGAGTTAAGATAAAAAAAAAGATGAAATCAGCAGTGCTATGAAGATCTTACATTTAAGTGATACATGAAAAAGTTGAATTTGGTTTGTTGGGCCTCCATTTCAGGTCTACCTCACCAGCCTACTATCTGACCACTGAGATGCGTGTGGAAGTTTACCACACCACGAGACATGAGCTACACAGCTGAAAATTCCCACTTGTCTTCAGTAAAGCAAAGGCAGTATTAAACATCAGCAGTATCAAAATTTCCCCTTTACCCCTGAAATACAAAGCCCGAGTGCTATTTGAGTGTCACCAAGCACAAGCTGTGCTAAGTCCTCAGAAGGTGAGGAACTTCAGGTCTTAGCAAAGTTTCAAAGGTTCACCCGAGAACATGTCTGTGGAAAAGCTGTACACCTGTAGGCAAATAAACACATACATAAACATTGCATATTATGTAAACACAAATGCAACATGCATATGTATAAATGATGTATAATTGATATAAAGTGGCTCATCACCCAGCAGGTGGCACTCATATCCTGAGCTCTGAGCACAGCTCTACAGGAGGCACCATCTTCCTGAGAGGTGAGGACACCATGGGCACGAAAACACTCACCACCCTTTTGCAAGGCCTGATGTGTCAAGTCCAGCATCCGGGCCAAAATCCCATTTAGCTTACTGGCCAGGCACCCCCTCCATTAATTCCCTCGGCAGCTGCAAAACTCCCCCTTGACTGCTGCTGATTCTCAAGTGCTCTTGCAGCCTTTCCAGAGGAGCCGCATTTTAGGGACTGAAAGGGTCCTGGAATATTTTCCATATAGAAGCATCACATTATGATGTCAAGAACAATACAACTAAATGTAAAGCTTCCTTCAGACTTCATCACTTCTTTTCTCCATTTGACACCCCCAACTAGATTTCAATTAGTCCCACTAATAATTTGGGCTTTTGAAGATCTTATGAATGAGCAAATCAGAACTGGCAGAGGAAATACTGTTTTCCTTTGATTAAAATTAAAGACTTGTTTTCACCCAAGGCTTAAGTGTCACTATCATATGTACATTCTTAATACACCTCCTTCTTCATCTGAGTGGTGCTTCAACTTCAGCTGAGTGGGTTTGTTTTTAAAAAAATATTTTCCTTTCCAATTCAATATTCCACCCATCTCCCTTCCCTCTTAAAAAAAAAAATCAGTTTAGAAGCATCAGTTTGAAAACATCACCTCTTTGTGGAGCAGCGCTGTTCCCCGTTAAGAGAATGCTTCGTGTCAGATTGAAAGATACCTTTCCAAGGTCATTTCATGTTCCAATGGGTTTGTTATGAAGTTGTGGAATGGCAGATAAGGTTGCATGAGATAGTAAAGTGCCTTCCTAAGCTAGTTCTGGGCAGTAATGTGCAACCAATATTTGAGCAAGGGACTTCAAGAAACTTCATATGCTGAAATAAATGCTGCTGCAGGAAGGACAGGAGTAGTACTGAGGTGGTGATAATTTGTTTCCCAATTGGAAAAAAAAAAAAAAAAGCCAAAGGAAAGGCCATTTTCTGGACAAATTTGCACAAACTGCACACATTTACGGAATTCGGCAAAGGTTGGGTGCTTCTAGGAACATTAGGGGGTATCTCTTCAGCAAGTTGAAATACCCAACCCTGTGTAATAATGAAGATTTGATGTTAAAAACTGCTCAATTCAGAATCAATAGTGATGCCTTCAAGTTACAAGAACAAGGACACAAGAGCAACTCTTATTAAGTACCAGGACTGATAATTTGCAAGGTCAGAAAAGAAGGGGGGCAGGGGGGAATAAAATGGGCATATCTAAGAACAGTTCTTTGAAAGTATTGTAGTTACAAGTGTGAGAAATGATGATCCAGTATTTTTAGACTGCTTCTAACAGTTCCCAAAAATGGAGGAAACCATATAACAGTATCCTCTTAGCAAGCTTTTAATACTGCCTGAGCCTATCCCAAACTCTGAAAGAAGGTAAGCATCTGGCAGCACACTGAATTGCGTGCCACCATTTCAGCCATCGTACTAGGGACTAAATCCTTTCCTGGAAATAGCAGAGGAACAAGCATGCAAACTCCAGAGAGAAGGGGGGAAAAAGATCCTCCTCGCAAATGGTTAGCTGCATCTTAACGTGGTTTAAAGCTTGACGAAGGATCACCCGTTTGGAATACAAAAATGCAAGTATTTGGCATCGAAACAGCCCTAGCAAAAGGGCAGGGAAGCCTGAGGGGATGTTTTTTCAAGTCCCAAATGAGCATTTTGGGGGTCCAACAGCCCGACAGGAAAAAAAATTAGAAAAATGGCCACCCAGCACTGAACTATGCACAAAATGCAGAGTTTCGGCGCTTCCAGTGCTGCATTGCACCCTGCGGTCCCAGCCCCCCGCATTCCCACAGGCTCCCAAACGCCCCCGGCTCCCCCACGCCGCTGTCCACTGCCGGGGAGCGGGGGGGCCTACGGTCCCTCGGCGTTATCTGCAACCACCCCCGGGGCTCCATTACTACTACTTTTAATTTTCCTGCTACTATCACTTTTCTAATGAATTGCTGTTACTACTGAAATGTAAATGTCGCCAACTGAGTAGTTCGGGCTTTTTTTAAACATCCGAAAAGGTGGAGAAAGGAGGGGAGGGGAGGGGAGGGGGGGGGGAACACCTCATTAATATCCACTATTAAACATTTTTAACGCTAAAGCCGCACCGACCTCGCAGCCCGCAAAACCTTGAGGCTTCATCAGGACTGGCCCCAAGCCCCGAAAAGGGGCTTCAGCGCCCCATCAGCACCGGCTGGGCTTACCAGCGGATGCTCCCACGGCCGCGCTCCGGCTTGCGCAGCGCAGCGCGGGGCGGCCCCTCCGAGCCCCCGCAACCCACCCCCGCCGCGCACCGCCCGTTACTTTGCGGGCACCGCCGCGTCCCAGCGCCCAGGCGGATCTTCCGCGGGAGATGCTACGCTCCGCGGAGGGTAGAAAGGCGGGAAGGGCGGCTGAGGGACAGGGTCCGCCAAGAGCCATACCCCGCCTGCGGCACTCCCGCATCGCACCGCCGGGCGCCGCGCATCCCGCGCCGCACCGCGGGCAGTAAGTCCGCCCCGCCACCGGAGCGGGGGCAAACCCTGTCCGGGCACCCCCGAAACGACCCACGGCGGGGACGAGTGGGGGAACGGGACAGCCCGTACGGTCAAAAGGAAAAACGCGGAGAGGGGAATGGAAGCAGGCGAAGAGACGCCCCCGCGCCGCAGCCCCGCCGCCCCAGCCCTCTCTCCCCGCGCAGCGGCGCGGAGCGATGCGCAGCGGCAGCGCGCCCCGCGGGGGCAGCGCACGCCCCTCGGCCCTCCCCGCTGACCTCAAGCCAAGGACAGCTCGGCGGCCCCGCTGAACGGAGCCAGGCCAGGGCGGCAGCAAGGGCGGCCGGGGAAGCGAAGGGAGCGAGGGCTCCTCACCTGAGCCTGTCCCGGGAGGTGCTCTCTGCCGCCGCTGCGGGAGGGACGGGGCTCCTGCCTCTCTCCACAAAGAAGGCTGGCGCGGACAGCCCCAGCCCGGCGAAGTTACGTGCCGTCGCGGAGCCGGGCTCCCACCTGCAGCGCCCGTCAGACTCCGGCAGCCGGCACGGCACGGCTCGGCTCAGATCGGCACCGCACGGCTCGGCCCGCCCCTCTCCTCCCCATTGGAGCTGCCGCCGCCCCGCCTCCGCCCGGAGCGCCCGCGGGGGCGGCGGTGGGCAGCGCGCTCCGGGACCCTCCTGCCCGCGGAGCTGGCGGCCGGGTTAGGTGAGGAGCCGTGCGAGGCATCAGCTCCTCTTGCCACTCCGCCACGGTCCCTAGTTTGTTTTTTTTT
>VYZQ01067264.1:84320-101763 GCA_013400655.1 Mystacornis crossleyi | reverse complement strand
TTTTTTTTTTTTTTTTTTTTTTTAGCTGTGGATCTATGTACAGCTATTGACTTTTACAGCTTTGCAAATTGATATGCAAGAGGTGCACAGGACGAGGTGAGGGAGCTGGGACGTGACCCTGGCCGATGCATCAGCAGGAGTCCAGTGATGTCAGCGGAGACACGGCTCCAGCTGGGAACGGCGAGGCCAGGCTTCCCAGCAGGAGCAGGGCTGCAAGGCAAGCAGTGAAGCTGTGAGCAGGAAAGTGGCTTTGATTATGCCACACAGATTTCCACTGGTTATTGCAGGATGGACTGACAGCGCATCCCATAGTATGAGGGGTTTCTTACCTTTGCACGGTCGAGTTGGGCTTTAGGAAGGAACCTGGTGTGTAGAACAAGTGCTATAAAGTGAGTGCTAGGTTTGGGAAGGCTCTTGGGGGAAGCAGCAGGCACCTGGGGCTTTAGGGGAACTGGCTTCACATAATTTGTAAGCGATCGCCCAGCCCTGGGAGAAAATGGCTGAAGCGTATTTTGTTCCGCTGATGTGGGAAAAGGCCGCGACGGTCCCTGTCGGGGATGCATTAATTAAAGGAACTAATGGCAAGTTCCTAAAATATCTATCGGAGCGATCAGGATGTCTGCTGAGAGAAATCTAACTTGCTGGGCTTCAAGTTGTGCCAAGTCATTGTGTTCATCAGGAAATGAGGGTGTTCTGGGGCAGGTAAAACAGAAATAAATCACACTGACCCTCCTCTGGTGCTTTCTGCTCCTATTTCCAAAGCCACGTTTCAGGAGGTGGCTTACATACATTTGTGACATGGTTACTTAATGGGATGTAACAGCGCTAAGGCTTTTTTTTTTTTTTTTTTGCTTATATTGTGATTAATGCTTTTAGCACATTGTATGGGAGTCTCTCCTTACTAAAATTACCATCCTAAGCGCCCCTTTCTGAAACTCTCCTGCCAAGTATTCCATGCAAAGTCTGCATTAGAAGATTGTTAATCTGATTTACAGTAACCTGACATGACAACTTGTGGTAATAAGTGATAAAAAGTGGAAACCTTGCAACAGAGAGGACGTTCATCTCTGACCGTGGTATGAATGTGGGATGCCCCAGGGGGCTGGCTCAGGAGAGCACAGAGCCCGTGAGCACAGGGTGATGAATGAAGGGAAGTATTTGCTGCATCACTCTAAAGAGCCATTTACACGAGAGAGCATCATTATTTCCACAGATTTCAGCAGTTCCTAGAGTGGGCTGGCCTCATATATCCAAACTCTTATGGGCCCTCTGTATTATTTGTGTGGCAGTGGTGGGTTTCTTACTTGAAATGAACCCAATTAATAATGCTTCATCTGCCACTGCTTTTAACACACTTCCAGGAGATCAAGTGGTGGGAGAGGAGGGACTGGCAGCCACTGCACTTCAGCTCTGAAGGAGGAGTCCAATATTTTCCTGAGGTCTATGGTCTGAGAGTGAGGCCAGAGGTGAAGATTTACAATTAAGTTTAGGTTCACGTAAAAGGGTAATGAATACTGTAGTAACATACCATGCAGACAGTATTTTCTTTGCAGAGAGACCTTTCTGAATGGTCTCAGGGTCCCCACCATTGCTGGCACATCAGCTGGCAACACTGGCTATTGGCATCCTCTGTCCCCAAGGGCATCCTGCGACCTTCCACCATGGCACCGATCATCACTGCCATGCCATGGCAATATCTTCCTGAAAATATCCTGGCGTGACAACTCACCTGCTTACAGCAAAATCCAAGAGCACGTGTTTAAAGGCTCCTTTTCCAGTAAAGGAAACTACACCACAGAAGCAGCTTTGTCCCTGCTTGGTCGGGGTTTTTTATAATTTGCCAGTCCCTGAGGATTGCTTTCAAATTGGAGACCATTATTACCTAAGATTAGAGCCATCCCCAGCTTTATTTTTATGCAATCATCAGCGCACATGATGTTTAAAGACAAAAAGACAGAAAGAAGCAGCATCCCTTCCCCAGCTAATATATGGTTTGGTGACTGAAAGAGATTTATTGAAATCAATGTGCACTTTACCATCCACTTCTTTGTGCAGTGAGGCCTCCTTTAAAGCTTGTCAGCTTTTTCTTGTAAAGCTGAAATGAGACTAACCTGATGTATCAACAGTGAGTAGTTTGAAGTGATACTTCTGTTTCTCTCTCTTTCTCTATTTTTCTTTCTCCAGACTTCTGAGACACCACAAAATAATCTTTATTTTAAAATGTATTTATCACATTTACTGAAGGTGCCCAAATGGCCTGAAAAAATAGAAAATGCATGCAAAATTCAATTTAGCATTGGCAAGGGACTTGACCAGATGATCTAACTGGCCATTTATAGCTAGCTATGACTGTAATTGCATGTCCACATCATGCTGTTTAAAATTTTAAATTCAACCCACACCATATTTTCATTCGCTGAAAGGAATTTACTTTAGCATCATTCTTTGCCCATGTCAGGAGAGCAATTTTTCACTGTTGATAAGAAAATTTAATTTTTTGTTTAAAAATTACAAATGAAAAAGCCATTTCTATGCCTCCTGAGCTTTTATTTATTGATTTTCTTGTTATTTAGTGAATCATTTCAATTAATTTTATAATAATAACAATCTGTAGTGCATATCTATCAAATTGTACAGAAAAGACTTCAAATAAATTATTGTGAATTATGATCTTGTCAAGTGAAACGCTCCTTTTTCAGGCTCCATACCTTGACCCCTAAAATGAATAGCAAGAAATACATTATTTGACAATTTAAGTGGACTGACAGGCTCCTGATATGAGGTCATCTGCTCAGTGGATGAAGGGAGAGAAGTGGATGTTGTTTACCCTGAAACATTTCAAGGTAAGAAAGGTATTTGACATTATTTCTTGTAAGACTCTCATAAATAAGCTTATGATGGACAGGTTAGGTAAAAGGACAGTGAGGTGGACTTAAAACTGTCTGAATGACCAAGTCCAGAGTGTTGTGGTCAGTGGCACTAGGTCCAGCTGAGGACAAGACCCCAGCAGTGTACACAAGTGTTGGAGGCCAGTACCTTGTAACCTCTTCTCTAATGACTGGGATGACAGGGCAGAATACAATTCTGATGAGACAAGATTGGGAGGAGTGGCAGATACACCAGGTTGTGTGGCCATGCAGAGGGACCTTGACAGGCTGGAGAAATGGGCAGGTAAGAATCTCATGTACTTCAATCAGGAGAAATTGCAAAGTGTTGCAACTGGAGAGGATCAACCCCAAGCCCCAGTACAGGCTGGGGGTTGATCAGCTGGAAATCAACTCTGCGAGAAGGAGCTGGAGGTTCTCGTGTATGAGCAGCTGATCACCAACCAGCGATGTGATCTTCACTGCAGCAACTGGCCCTTGCTGCAAAGATGGGCAGTGGCACATTGGGCTGCATTAGGAGGAGTGTTGCCAGCAGGTCGAGGGAGGTGATCCTTCACCTCTGCTCAGCACTGGTGAGGCCACAGCTGCAGCGCGGGGTCCAGCTCTGGGCTCCCCGGTACAGGAAAGATACAGACATACTGCAGAGAGGTCCAACTAATGGCCCAAAAGATCATTAAGGCACCTGAGTTTCTGAGGTGGGAGGAGACAGAGATGGGAGTCCCAGAGAGCTGGGACTGCTCAGTCTGGTGGAGAGAGAGGGCGTCTTACATATGTATGCCAATACCTGATGGGAAGGAACAAAGATGAGACAGCCAAGCTCTCTTCAGTGATTCTCAGTGCCAGGACAAGAGGCAGCTGGCACAAATTAAATCACAAAGAATTCCATCTGAACACAAAAAAACCCACACTTTTTACAGTCATGGCAGTCAAACACTGGCACAGGTTGCCCAGAGAGGTTGTGAAGCCTCCCTTCTTGAAAATATTTAAAAGCCATCTGGACATGGCCTTGGGCAATCTGCTGTAGGTGTCCCTGCTCAAGCAGGGAGGGTTGGACAAGGTGACCTTCAGAGGTCCTTTCCAACCTCAGCCATTCTACGATTCTGTGAGTAATTCAGATACCGCACAGAGCACACTCTTCCTATTTCTCAATGAGAAAACAGCAAATTACTCCACTGCAATTCCGTTTTCTGACTTTGATGAACGGAAATATGTTACGCATCATTAACAACATGCCAGCATATTAAAACCATATTAGGCTTGTAAAATAAAGAGCATTTTTTTCATCCATTGCCATCAAATATATTTCTGAGTTAATCTGAAAAATTAAATAAATCCACATGGATCTCCCAGTTAGTGGTGTCAAGTATGTATATTCTTTAGTTTGAAATGAAAATATTTCATTTCAAAGTTTAGGATAGAACACGTACACTCCCATGTTTCAAATTAAAACAAATTAGATGATTTTCAATCGGAAAGCTACGTCAAAGTGAAGGAGATGGCAGTATTGCAGATTGGCCATTCTGGCTTATAATGGCTCATCAGTCCAGGCCAAAAGGGCAGTAAAACCAGAGAAACATCTGTCCTTGGTCTGTTTGATGTGAATATGTAGGAGGCATATTGTGCTTTTGGACAGGACTGGTGGCTGCCTGCAAGTGTGAAGTCTGGACAATCCCAGACCACACTGAAGTGGAAGGGCATGCTGATCGTCTTTCTTTCAGATGAAATGAAAGAGGAATTAAAGCCTCATTTATTTAGTGGTAATTGAAACAAGACAAGCCACCGCCCAAGGTGCAACACAATATAGGAAGGCTGGATTGGAAGCTCAGCCATGTGGCTAGAGGGATTTCATTGGGAATTGGTTGCAAAACCAGGAAATGGGGCATTGATTTGGTTGAAGCTTTGCATTAGTTTGTGGGTGGAAAGAAGCACAAACCAAGCAGGCAACCGGACAGGCAGAGTGTGTGTGTGGCCTCAGAAAGGTAGCCAAGAACAAATGGCTTTCTTTTCTTTCCAACCCTGAAAAGCCCAGAGAAAGATCTCACAAACAAGAAGACAGCTTCTAATAGTCTCATCCTTCTGTGTTTCAGTGGAAAAAATGTTTGTATTTTAACAAACAGATTTTACTCAACTTGTAAAAACAATGTCAACTTGAAGCAACCCTAGAACTCTGTGAACTTTGGCTTCCTGCAAGGAGCAGCCTTATCTAACTGCAACACCATATAACCCACAGCGCTTAAATCAGTCTTCCATAAAGCAGGCTAGAGTCCCATCCCACTGTCAATTAGAACTCCTCTCACAAAACAGACTGAAAAAGATGTGTATTGCAGCCTTGGAGCAATACAGCTTCTGCCACAAAGTTATGAAACCTTTCTTCCTTTAGGGATAAACAGCAAAGCAACATCTAATTTGTATGAATAACCCTTTCAGCTGCTTAAATACTTCCAGCCTGACGAATTTTTAAGCTGTTCTGATTTCTCTAGATGTATTAATCTTCCACACCTGTTATTTTAGTGCAAACAGTGGATCATGCCGTGCTACTGGTGCTTCACATTTCCTGCTATGTTTTTTTTTAAGATTTGTAATATGACATCTTTTTCAAAATGGTAAAATATTAGCCAACTGTAGTGTAGATGGCTCTCCAGGTAAGGTTTTTTGTCTGATGGTCTGTGGCATGGGAAAAAGATTTACTTGCTGACAAAGATGTTCAGTCTACTCGTGGTTCTTGTGGAGCTGAGAATTTGCAGAAATGCGTAATGGTGTATGAACTACGTTTTTTTTCCTTGCCAACTCTGTCTCTAAATGAGATGCCATTCGTGTACAGAGCTATCCAGATGTGTGTCACAGCTTGATTTCCTGAGGCTGTCTAGGGAAATGCTTCAAGAGAAGCACTGCTCTCTACCCCAGTGACATGAAAAATCCCTTCAGGATGCTGTACAGTACCAGAGCAGCAAAGCTTCATTACATTTGCTTTTAATGTGTCCCTTTTCAGTTTGTTGAAAATCCATCCTTTCTTTTGAATATGTTCATGAAGCTCACATAAAATGCTTTTTGTCATGTCTGACTAAACCTTTTTTAATTTGACAGTGGAAATTGTGATTCTGTACTCTTAGCTGGTTGTTTGCAGTTTGGGCTTTTTCACTGATACAACAAAAATAGCTCCAGTCTGAAGGTGAAAATTCTAGCCTGCATTTCTGTGCCAACACTCACAGAAGAAGTCTAGCAACGCAGGGGCCTACAAACATATGCCTTAATCCTCTGAATGAACAGGTGTCTCATAGTTAAAGACAGATGAATACTTATTTGGGATATTATTTGGCATATCCCCCGGAGGTCTCTGCCTCTTACCACCCCATTGCAATGCTAAGGACTCATACCCAAAGCACAGCATGGAAGCTCCCCCATTTTTGTCTTTTTGTGCACCTGGTTTGTGTCAAGGGCTCAGTTGGGAAGAGTACATAGCTCTTGGAAGCAGAAGTAAGCTTTGACATGCAGGGAGTTGGGAGAAGAGGCAGAAAGATTCAGATCCTCAGGAGTTTGGGATGAGCTTACAGATTGAAATCTTACAAACATTTACAAGCTGCAGATTCCCTCGGGGTTTGTTTTCTCTCTTGCCTTTCTTTCTTCCTATTTCTTTTTTTTTCTTGACAATGTGCAGTAGTAGGAGCTTATTAACTGCACTTTGCTATAGCTGGGAATCAGAACTAGTTCCAAGGCAGGTGCTGTGATTTGTGGGGCTTGCCGTGCTCCGCTGAGCCTGTGCTCTCCCTCTCACAGTCCCTGGCCACATTTCCCACTGGGTGGCCCCCAGAGGACAGCCTCCAGCCAGATGGGCCCTGCATCTGCTGACATAGGTGGGCTAGGATGGACACAAAGGGCCAGGTCCAGCTGGAGGTAAGGCTGGGTTTGTTTTGATGTGAGCTGCCAGAAGCCTAAGAAGACATTAAGCAGAGAATGCTTGTGTAACTGCCTTTTCACTACTTTCTTTTAAAGCTTTGGCTTCTATAGTTGAGAAAATAAAGATGACAAGCATACTGAAAACATTCTGAGGATCAGAAAATTTGTAAAGGTGCTTCCTGACAGCCTTTATATTGTGGCTATGTCATTCCTCAATGACTCTTACAGTTACTGTGACAGTTACAATTACAACCATTTAGATTATTGTATGTGATTTAGAACCATGGATCATGGATTGATTGCAAAAGAATCACTGCACATACTTAAGATTCATAATCTGCAGGGCATGTTATATTCAAAAATAAAAAGAAAAGCTTGAAGGAGGACTGTCTAACGAACTTACATGTGTTTTCAGACCACATTATCCCTCATTAGACCACAGATTACAAATTCTGGAGAGGAAGGGTTAAACCTCCTGACAGCTGCAAAAGTTTTTGCAAGACAAGTGGTACATCTATCATTAAAAAATCCAGAAAATCAGTCCAGCCCTTTCACAGCAGTGACTGAAAGAGAGAAGATGGTAATTCTTTAGTAAGATAACATTTGTCTCAGGTTAGTATCAACATGAAATTTGTTTCTAATCTCACTTTCAATTGTAACTAAAAGGATCAAAACTAATGATTAAAAAAGGACCTCAGATTTCTTACTACAGTAAAAAAATGATTATTAACATTCATGAGGGCCCTACTTAAAAAACAAAAGACTTCAAATGAGCTGAAAGATGAAATAGAACTGGCAAACAATAGGTAATGCATTAAGGAATACAGATTAGCATCAATTAGACTCAATAACTACAAATCTGTTGACATATTTAATTGCTTTTATACAATTTATTAACTCCACACACTAAAATCAAATGCACACAACTGCAAAAGCAGCAGAATGGATATGTCTAAGTTCAGTAATTCTTTAACACCCATAGCATCTTCCTTAAAAATATGAATGGAGGAAAATAGCTTTTTGTAACTTAAGGCCTAATTTTTCAACTGTTGCTGGAAAGGCAATGAAGCCGTAAGCAAAGGACACAGCTTATCCTCTTTGGAGTCTTGGCCCAACAGAAGACAGCAATTAGCTTTAATCATGACTTCTAGCATGGATATTAACGTAGAGACTAGGCATAAAAAAAATTCCAACCACACAGCCAAAACCTACCCGTAAATAGTGTGTGGTTTATGGGTGAGACTGAGTGGTTACTTCTTGTGGTCATCACTCCAGTGAGACAACGGGAAAGAGCATGTAAGGAGCAGAAGGTTTGTATTCTGGGATATCGGCAATGCAGGAAGGGTCATAGGTTTTCTGACTTCTGAGTGTTACTTGTATGCAGACAAGAGAGTATATAAAACCCTTAGAGAATAAAAATGAATATACATTTCTATATATGTACTATTTTAGTGAAAGCTGTAACTTTTTCTTCGAATTATTTATGGCATTCAGTCCCACTACACGATACCTTACATACGTAATCTAGCAGGCTGTCTTGGTTGCAGTGGTTAAGACTTGTTTTGTCAGCCTGTTATTCACAAATCAATTTTTATTTTAAAAATCTTCCCAAACTGCTTGCAACCACACCTGCCGTGCCATGTCACACATGCCATGTGCCAGAGTCATGGGTAGTGTTAAGGGGTGTGTGGCACTGATTTTGGTAGAGGCCCCATAATCCGCCCTGGCAGAGAGCAGAGCCTGACACCTCTGCAGGAAACTAGAAAGCCACTAGAAAGTTTGGGAAGAAGATCAATCACGTGGTTTATGTGTCACCATTTCTCTGATAAGCCTGTGACTGTACCACTTCAGAGGATGCATTGTGCCTTCAAAGTCAATATTACAAACTCATCGGTTCGCATTTACTCCGTGACCTTTTAGCTTGATAACAGAAATGTGCACAGTTTTATGTTGCTTATGAATTTTTTCTTGATATGCTTTACCTTCTTTTGATAACATTATGGGCAATTTTAGTCCTCAAGCACCTTGGTCAGTAGAGCATCTAAAAGAATGAAATTGCTTTTATATATAACCATTAAGTGTTACCCTCTATTAGAACATTATGGACTAGATTAATGCCTACAATAACGCTAATAAAGCAGGTTACTGGAAAAGGATTTGAGATTTTAATTCAGATTTATAATAAACAGAAGGAAAATGGCTAACGTATATTGACTCCCAAAGGCTACTGTGATGTAAGAGAAAGACTAAGAGAGAGTTCAAGCAGCACGTGGTGCTGAGAGAGTTTTCATCATAATGAAGATGAATTTGTGATACTATGGACTGTTGCAGTCTAAACAGGATAACTTTTCCAAAGTTTTACACAAAAANCAGTTATTGTTGTTTTGCTTTGCCTTGTTGTACATATATATATATATATAAGTAAAGACCTGTTATTCCTATTTCTCATATATTTGCCTGAAAGCCCCTCAATTTCAAAATTATAATAGTTCGGGAGGAAGAGGGTTACATTTTTTCCATTCCAGGGTGGGAGGAGGACTCCTGCCTTCCTTAGTAGACACCTGTCCAAACCAGGACACAGTTATATTACATTAAAAAATTCTACATCAGTGTCAGCTATTTGTAAGAATTGCATGATTTTTCTGTGTATTATCCTTTTTTAAGTAAGTCATTATACAGAGAGCAGATCCTTTGCATAAGCTTTACCATGAAGTAAGAAGGATGTTGGAGTAAATGTAAGCAAAAGTTCAACTCTCCAACAAATTTTATTGTTGCAGAATTTTTTTTAAAATAAAAATAGTCATGAATGAAATGCAAAATGGAAAAAAAAAATCAATGGCGTTCCTTGGAAAAATCATTCCCTCTATTAATAGGGGAGAAACATCTCAGAATTAAAGATTTGACAGCATAGATTCAATATTCTTAACTTCAGAATTCTATAATTAAAACTGTAGATTTATAAACTCAGTCCTACAAACATAGCTCTAGAAAATGCGATCAAAAGACAATAAAATAAAGTAGTATAATTTACTATCCATTTTTATCTGTCCCTCAGTTTAACTGTATTTTGGTCTAATAAACATTACCATTTCAGAATTAAAAGGGTGCCTCAGAATTGTAGATATAATCTGTTTTATCTTGCTTCCAGGCAGGAAACCATCAGCAACTGCTCCTAAAGTATTTCAAATTTTGTTCCCGTTGGTGCCGGCTGATGCAGCTGATACAGACACTGATGGCTGAGTTCAGACTTGAGAGAGGTGAATATTGTGCAGTCAGACTCAAATGCAATTTCCCTCACTGTACTCCAGGCCCAAACTAGGTCTCAGTAAATAATTAATCCCGTGGAAAACTCTAAAACCTCCAGGATGTGAGACATGGGTTTGGACATCTCCAGTTTCCTTTGAACAATAATCCTTCAGGATTTAAGAGTAGCAGGAACCACTTGGCACAACCAAATGCATCTTGCAGGCTGCAAACCATCTCGCATATGAGTGTAATTGGAGGGGACATTTCTCAATTTCCACACTGGTATTTTGGACATAGAGAGATAAGGAATGCTTCCAAACACAGTGCCTGCTTCCAGTAAAATGGAAAACTTTATCTTCTCTGGTTTTTAAGCAAACAGCACATCTGAGTAACTCTTACCAGGATGATGATGATTCTTGTGGTTGGTTCTTATATATATATATTTTTTTTCTGACTAGAAATAGGGCCATTCTCACTAGTCTTGATTAATACCATCGTGTAAAAATGATAAGAAAATAGCATTTGTTAAGAAAGAAAAGTGAATTAATAAAATAAAGAAAATACATCTGAATTCTCTTTACTAGCAGTTTAGGTGAATACTTTGAGGTACCTAGGAGGTTTCTGTTCCTTAGCTATTACAAATGCTACTGTTCATTTTCTCAAAATGGCTTTCTTTGAATAACTTGCAATACTTATTTAAGAACTATGTTTTCATTAAAAATTCCACCGGTGAACTTGGGTACTGCTGGTAAACACAAACTTGAGGGGTTTGGGAAAAAAATTTTCTTCCAAGACTAACAGCTATTGAAATCCTTCATCTGTCCAGACATTATGTGCTTTTCCTTTTACTAAAGTCTGCCTCAACCAGTTCTGCACTGCAGTTACCTGGCGTAGCTTTAGAGCTGCCTACAATCATCTCTGAGTGTCTCCAGCTTTCAGGCTGCCAGAGGTTAATATGACTCAGCTACTTCCTGGCTAGCATTTTTTGCTCCTTGCAAAATAAATAATGCAGTAGCCATCTTAATTCCACTGATTTCTATATTTAAGCAATTTTTATCCAGTGCGTATTTTGTGTCATATATTTTATTTATATATTTATTCAAATGGAAAGAAAGACAAGTGAGAAAAAAAGTCCTTTTTGTAGTAGTTGAACAAAGTAAAATTACAATAGCATACACAGGCAGAAGAAAAAGCGCATTCATTTTTAATTTTGATTAGTAGACCATTTGCAGGAAGAAATAATTTATTAGAGCAAAATCTATATCAGGTAAAAGATACTTTATTGATTAAAATTTTCTTCTATTTTCAGTGAAAATAGTTTTCAAAGTGGAAACCTCATGATGTTGCTTTATGCAAACTATCTGAGCCAAGGGAAGAACTTTTCAAAGAGTCTCCAAATACTTTTTCGCTTTATCAAAGACCTCTACCATTGATTTGATACTCTCTTTATGGATGAAAACCTTATTCAAGAATGAGAAATGCTTCCACTGAAATCACTTATCAAATAATAAGCCATTAGCGTGTTTTCTTTCTGGAAGAGATGATGCCAAGTAAATTACTTTCATTATAGGTCAAGTATCACCAATACTAAGAGCCTTGGACATAGTTTTAAAATGCTTTGATGGATCTATATCAATGCACTTTCTACCACTGAGGACTTCTAAGATCCCAACTCATCAAAATGTATTTATTCAGCTCAGCTTGCCCATTCAGCTCCAGTTCAGGCCTCTTCTTCACAGGAGAATTCCTCTGAAGAGTCAGAGGACATGGGAACAAAGAGAAGGGTTTTGTTTGTTTGTTTATAATTCTCCTTTGTGAGATCCCCAGGAGCAGGAAAGAAAATAATTCACAGTCTGGTAAGATCAGAACAGCAAAAGTATTTGCAGTATGGCACACAATAAAGCACTGCCTGCTTGGAAATGCTGCAGTTCCAGCCAGCACCATCCTGTGAGACTCACAGATGAGCTCCAGATCCTGACTCAGATTTGCTCCAGGAGCTAAGATTCCACTTACCTCTGGAGACTATTTTTCCCTAGAGAGTCTTAAGATCTGACCTACTACAGAATATCTGGTTATTTTTCTAAATTTTTCCTCTATGAATAGGTGGTTTTTAAATAGTACTTTAAAATTTGGGTTGGTTTTCATTCCCACTGACAATGCTCATATCCCACTAAACTTTTATTTGTTTTACAAGTCTGTTTTCTTTAATTGTGTCATGGAGTAGACCACTAATTCTCTCCTTCTGGATGGCTGCAATGAGACCACACACCCTCCGCTCTGAGCATCAGCAGACTGGAAAGAGATGAAAAGACATTACAAGAACAAAATACCGTTAGAAATCCAATACTGTTTCCATCTCAATTGTTCTCTTATGGTTCCTCACCAAGTTCCTCACCACAGATCTTTGGTCTCTGTGGACTGGCTATCAATCATTTATTTTTTCCCCCGTTGTTATATCATTCCAAAAGTGATGGCAAAGCTGTATCCAAAGAACTATCAATTAACTCTTGGAGGTAGTCCAAACCAAGCAGTAGCCCACGCTATACTTTTTGGTTGAGACACCAAGTTCAGAAAAGGAGGTATTGAGCTGATCAGCATGAGTGAATAAAGGGCCTCTTTGGAGTACCAAATGAGGGAATTTTTGAACTAAAATATGCCAGTTATATGGAGGGATGACACTAATGGGAGATAAAGTCCTTATACTAATGTGTTCATTGATTAGTTATCTCCAAAATCACAACTAGCATCTATTTTATGTCTACAGTAGGTACCAATGCAAATTGTGCCTTCCCTATTTCAAGCAAACTGGCAATTTGAAAAACTTTGAAACAAGTACATAGCCTGTAGTGGTCTGCATTTTAAAGGGAACTGCAATTTGAATCTCACCCAGAGATTATTCTGAGAAAACACTTGTGTTTCCTGATTTGAAACTACAAAGTATTCCGTTTGATTGTGACAGCAGTGATATTGTCTAAAGGACAGACAGACTGTGGTAGGTACTACTGCCTTGACATAAAAAGCCCTTGTTTATCTTCCTATCCAAGATGACATCATCAGGGAGACATATTTTGCAACCCGTGTCTCACCTGAAGATCTGGAAAGAAAGCTATAGTTCGGAGACCTGGTTGTTCAGTTTGCTCCATTTGCATAGTTCCTGGGGCAGATGTTTATACATCCACTGATGCAAGAAACACCAGGGAATCAGTCTGAAGTGCCATCGACTGCTGCCATCTCTGCAGTCCAATGTCATTCACATTAAATATGTTTTGCCATCAGCAATTCAGATACAGCCTTTCTCATCAGGATTGTAACTCTAGCTCATAGTCTTACCTGAAACCCATGATTTCAAGAGATAAATTCTATAATATATTTTGTTATTTTTAAGGACATTGCCGTCACTCAGAGAAGCAATGGCACCACTCAGAAGTAACGGCTTGCAATGCAAGATACTTATGGTGACCAGTGGAGGACCCATGGGGATGAGTGCTCTGTTCACAGATTCTTCAGGTTTCAGTTCTTAATTTGAACACATTCCTCTCTCAGCAGCCAAAGTTAGGTGTCTGTGTCTTTCCTCAAACAGCCTTGGCTGCTGCTTCTGGATCTGTCTCACCTATTAACCAATGTTATATTTGTGATCAGAGCTACCTGGGACAGAGGTCAGCCGTGTCATGGGCAGAACCACTCTCCTACTGGCTACAGACATGTTCAGGAGCTGTGTGGGAGCTCAGCCTGCTCCAGCCACAGGACTTGCTTTGGCACACGAGCTGTCATGCATGGGCACCCTTTGGGCATGGCAGCAGACAGAAAGCCCAGAACTGTGCACTTCTGACCACAGGGTTTGAAGGGGAATCCAACTCTTCAACAGCTCTTCAGAGCCATACTATGGCACTTTTACGTCAATCCATCTCTTCAGCTCTCAATTTTTTCCTGCACAGAATGTGCACTTCATGATAATAATTTTTGTCCACACTTTGACATACACACTCTAGGTCATTACAGGCTTGTTACTAGAGGCCTGTCAGTCTGTCAGCCCGGCCTGGGTGCTAGGGAAGTTCATGAAGAAGACCATCTTGAGTGCCATGCCACATGCAGGACAACCTGGGGATCAGGCCGAGACTGCACGCGTTTGTGAAACACAGGTCGTGCTTGCCTAACCCTATCTCCTTCTATGAAAACCCGTCCAGCTTAATTGGTGAGGGGAAGGTTGTGGATATTGTCTACCTACATTTTTGTAAATCTTTTGACACTGTTTCCTACAACATTCTCGTGGAGAAACCGACTTTCCATCTATGAACATGGGTGCTCCCACCTTCACCAGCTTCCCTGCCCTTCTAACAAGGCCGAGTGCTGGGTCCTGCACTTGGGTCACAACAACCCCCTGCAGTGCTACAGCCTCGGGGCAGAGTGGCTGGAAAGCTGCCTGGGGGAAAAGGGCCTGGGGGAAAAGGGTCTGGGGGTGCTGGCTGACAGCATCTGAATATGACCCAGCTGTGCCCAGGTGACCAAGAAGGCCAATGGCCTCCTGGCCTGTATCAGCAATAGTGTGGCCAGCAGGAGTAGGGAAGTGATTATTCCTCTGTACTCAGCACTGGTGAGGCCACACATCGAGTCCTGTGTCCAGTTTGGGTCCCTCACTACAATAAGGGCACTGAGGTGCTGGAGTGTGCCCAGAGAAGGGCAGCAGAGCTGGTGAAGGGTCTGGAGCACAAGTCCTATGAGGAGTGGCTGAGGGAGCTGGGGGTGTTCAGCCTGGAGGAAAGGAGCCTCAGGAGAGACCTCATTTTTCTCTACAACTAACAGAAAGGAGGTTGGAATGAGATGGTGCTCAGCCTCTTTTCCCAAATACCAATCAAAAGGAGAAGAAGAAATGGCCTCTAGTTGTTCCAGGTGAAGTTTAGAAAAGTTTCTTCACAAAAACAGTTGTCAGGCATTGGAACAGGCTGCCCAGGGAAGTGGTGGTCACCTCCCTGGAGGTATTTAAAAGGTGTGTAGATGGTGTGTAAACCACTTGGGGATATGGCTTAGTGGTGGGCTTGGCAGTGTTGTGTTAAGAGTTGGACTCAGTGATCTTTAAGGTCTTTTTCAACCTTAACAATTCTATGATTCTGCCATGACTAAGTCTGAAAATTCAATTTTTATTTCAAACAACCATTTGATTCAAGTGTTTCAAACAAAGGTTCTTATCTTCAATAGAAAAAAAAAAAAAGCTTTGGGTGAATAGTGAAATAAATCAAGAATTTATTTGCAACTTTTTAACTGCTATTTGCTCAGTATGGCCTCTGGCACAGCATATGCAACAACCAGTGAAAAATGCTTGTATTGAGGAACCAGCAGCAACTATTCCTCTGACAAATATTTACCCTTATGTATTGCCTCATCTTTCTAGCCAACATCTTTGTTACCAGCTCCTCGACAAACTGGAATAAAACTGTCTGAAATGCCATCAGATCCAGATGAATGCAATCATGAACATCTTACTATGTCAAACTGAATATAAAAAAAAGAATATGAAAATCCATATTATATTCAATTAAATTAGTATCACTGCACGCAAAGTATTCCTTGTGCTCTTCATTTCAGCACCAAATTTTATTTACCTTCTCCCAAGCTTTTCAAGATGCATCCCAGGCTGTCACATTGACAATGCTAAATTACTTTGTAGTAAGATTTGTAGGGAGGAATTTGGAGGTTTTGGTGACTTAGCAGAGGACAGGTGGTACATCTGGCACACAGTGAAAAATATGGGAGGTGGTTTGGGAATGTAATAAGAGCATTAGCTGGATGTTTCTGTTAGAGTATTCAGTAGCAAAATATTTAATGATGCTGACATTTAAATTGTGATAATTAGATTTCCTAGTTAGCACCACATTGAGAAGAATGGGAACAGTTTATATACTGCTCAGAGCTATTATTTCAGACTGTCTACAAACTTGGATTGGCAAGAATGACCTGGTTCACATGCTATTTATATATGAGTTTTATTTTGGCATTAATGAAAGCTTAGCTTTTGGATCACAGTCCTCTTCTATTATGTGGTTCTGTGAGGATGGGAATCACAAAAGGCTTGTTTCCAGCCAAGCTTGGAGCTCCTCTAGTGAGATAGCCGCACAAGGCATTACCTCTGCAAATACTGGTCTGCAAATATGGCCATGACTCCTCCCTTTCAAGGGAAGGGAGGTTATCTAGGTGTCTTAGAAGGTACACTGGACATTCGAATACGGAACATTTTCTTTGCAAAAAATTGTGGAAGAGGCAGAGTAAATGGTTGCCACTAGTTCCTCTCCAAGAGATTTGTCCCCTTGCTGCCAGAGGTTTGCTACACCAGGCAGAATGGAGAGCTGCACCCACCATGACACAGACTGAGGGTGTCTGACAGCCAGTTTTGCTGCCGTGTGCTGTAACTGTGGGGCAGCAATCCACGTAAAAAAAACCCCCATCTTCTGCTGGCTGACCTTTCCCCCCTCCAGAGTTTTTGCAACAGAACAACATTGGTGGATGGGATGAGGAAGGAATCTAATTTCCTGCTCATTTTAAGAAATATTGTGATCATTCTCTCCTTTTCCCTGTGGGCAGCGCACTGGCCTCACCATTAACCATTCTTTTGGCCCACATGACAATTGAATGATTTCAGTTTAGATGTCCTTGTCACAACTTTGGGGGAGGCAGCTTGTCTTCTGAAATGCTGCCTGCAGCCAGCTTACTCCACTGCCAGGTGTGGCTGTGTTCAAGTTGTAGCCCTGGAAGCAGGGAGCCCATCACCTTGGTGTGGGGTCTCCAGCCAGCTGAAGGGGCAGAAGCCCTTGCCTGGGATTGAAGGTAAAAAGGACCCTGAAAGGAGGTGCATCTGGGGGAATGTCAAGGCTGAGATAGGATCCATTGGTGGGAAAAGAGGGCTAGAGTAGGACTGGAGGGGCAGATAAAGTGCACAGGGGATAAATGTTGGGACACTGGGGTGTGGGGTAGAGATAGCTAGAGATAAAAGGCCAAATAATACGGGTAAGAGGAAACTGAAGAGAGAGCTCTTGGAGGCAGACAGTCTGTAGCCACTGGGGTATTCTGCCCTCCAGGAAGCCAGGTTGATCCCAGGAGCACCTCCATCCTTCTGCAGTCAATATCCAAGAAATCCAATAACAACGTGTGAATCTCACCTTCCCTCATTTCCAAACGGCTGGCTTGCAGTCTAGCACAACCCCCCACTGTTCCGGTAGAAAAAGTGATCAGGAAGCCAAGATTTATGCTGTACTTGTGGGTATAAACAATGCTGCTGCTAAAGTTCAAATGATGCATGCCTGGTTTTTGAAGAAATCATTAAATCCTCCAGAACAATTCCAAATTAGCCTTTCTATTGGGGGGGGGGGGGGTGAAATGGGCAAAGCAGTGAGATCTTAAGCTTGTGTATATGAGAGACTGAATATGTG
>VYZQ01067264.1:64740-81272 GCA_013400655.1 Mystacornis crossleyi | reverse complement strand
CTCCACCCACCCCTCCCCCCCCACCCCCCCCGCACTGTTGAGGAGGGAGAGGAAGAGCCTGGTTTTATAGGTGGCCAGCAGCCAGAGAAAGTTGACCCACCACACTTTGAGACCAGGGGATCAGCACTTGTGCATGCCATGACCAGCACTACCCAAAGTCATATAATGAACGTTGGATAACAAGAATGAAGTGTCCAGGCTGTCCCTCCACAAGGTGCCAGAGCCCCTTAAAAATCACATGGACGTGGGCTGTCAACTCCAACTGCTTCAGGCTGCAATCTAGAGCACTAAGCTGGAGTGTGGAGGAAGCCATAGACTCCCTGGCTGGAAATCAGGTGGTCCTGCTTTAGCAGCTGGGCTCCGCAGGGCTTTCCTTGGGATTGCCATGGCAAGCAGCAGCCAGACTGCATTGGGTTTTCAGGACTGAGTCCTTAGTCCATCCTGCCTAATGAAATAATTTCCTCGCAGTCCCCAAACCCAGGGAGACCTCCATGTCAAAGGGATTCCAGGGTATTACTCTGACATACGAAAATAATTGGCTGTAACGGGAAATGCTGACGAGATGATGCCAAAGTGACTGTCAAGAGCACTGAATAAATAAATACTGTAGAAAAAATTCACATAATCAGAATTGTAGGCATTTCTGTTTGAAGGTGTAAACATACGTTTTCCAAATGAAGCTTTTATCATGATCTTAAAAAAAAAATCCTTTCCTTTATACCTATAGAAATATCAGAAGGTATTTGATTTGATATGAAATACTTTTAAATACTGTCCCAACACAATAATTTCTGAGGAGTTTGCACTGAAGATATAATATCTTTAGTAAAAAAATCTACTTTTTTCCTTGTTATTTATAATAACATTTCTAGTTCTGAGTTCTCATGCTGAGAAATGTGAATGAAATCAACTCTGATTTTGTTGTTGTTTTCTGTAAAGAGAAGTGACCTGGGACCTCTGGTACAAATGGTGTTGTACATATTTCTGAATCTGTGAGATTCAGAAACACCCAGATATATCCTGATGATTAAAAGTAGCTACAAAAATAAGGCAATGTCTACAAAATAACAAGTTTTCCCAAATTACCCTCACAGATTTTAAACACTCATTTTGGAAAAAACTGCCTTAGCAGTACCTTCGTGAAGTCAATTGACAGCATAAACCAGACTAAATCTAGACACAAACAAATCTTAAATACTAATATTTCTATGTCCATAAGTAGCAGAGATCCTCCACCTATATCTGCATTTGGCCCCCAGTTACTAAAATAATTGTGCATATTAAAAGATTAAGCCTTTTGGAAGCTGCAATCATTTTCTGCCAATTAATTCTATACTGCTATATTTTTAATGAGGTAATTTACTGGAGGGTTTTGGGCCAAAATCCAGAGTATTTACAGATGGGCATGGATTGCCAAGAACAATTGTAGATAAAAATAGAATGTATGACTTTTTCATACAGGGAAAACTGAAATCTGTATACTCATTTTTAATTAAAAGTCCTTGTTCTGGGAGATGTGTGGTATATTCCAAATCTAATTAATGATTACCTTTTTTTTTACTATATTTATTCATTCTTGAACAGTTTTCAAATATTATTCTGTGCTGTTAAATACAGAGTCATGAACAATAAATAAGTTTCTGTCCCCGTCTGAGAGCTCAAGAATCCCTGAAAGTGAGTGAAACTGGCAAGAGAATTTTGCAATTCTTTTTCATGCTCCCATAATTTCAGAACAAGCCCATTATAAGTGAGAATAAAGGTAGCTTTGGTTCTTAGAAGAGAACAGGCATATTCTTTGCATGGGAGCCTTGTATGTCTTCAGCAAAGCTTTGGCTTTTGCACTGGTTTAGTTGGGCAGATAAACACTGTCTACAAATTGAAGCACTTGAAGGCTGTGTTTACTATTCTAGCTTAGCTAGCATTTGCCAGCAGCCAAAGTACTCTAAAACATTGCTAAGTCCTCCAAGAGAGGAGCTGTATCCTTGTTCTATTATTTTATTTCTGTGCTAGTAGCAGTGGTCTGAAATACAAAGGTCATCGACTGTCCAGAAATTCACACTTTAGTGTGACTATTCATGTTATGCCAATTCAAGTCTATACCCACAACTTCATGAATGAGGGTCACTCTTGAGACAAACATAGATCCTCTTGACTACTTCTGACTCTCCAGATTCTCATTTAATTTATATAAAGAGAGATTAAGTTTGGGCTTTAAGGTTAATGTTGGAATCTTGACTGGAATAAGTTTAGTCCAGACATTATCAGTGTCATCATTATTACAACAATGGAATCAAAGGCTTTTTATTTTTGAACACCTGTTTGTACATCCCAAGATTTTATTGAAGGGAATCTTGAGTTCAGCTAGCAGGTTTTAATTGACATCTAGTTTGATGCTGATGAGATGTGTCTCCGCCTGTGCAAAAGTTTGGATGTTAATCAGTTATTTCAGTACCTAAAAATTCCTCTCAAATTGATTAACATGTTTCCAAACTTAAATAAATAACTTGTTTTATGCCTTGCCTATTAACCAGATATGCTCCACTGAGGCCTGCTATAATCTTCAATACGGAAAACAAAACTGGAGGATAAAGAAAACTGAGAAGAAAAGGCATGATGAGAGCTGTGTTGGCACGGGGAGGGGTTGATGAACCATCCATAGCTGTTAAAATAGGCAGTGTTGATAGAAGGATTGGCTCTGGTGCCTGTGCAGCACTGACTGGTAGAAAGTAAATCTTTGCTACTGCTTGCAGTGCCATGCCTAAGGCACAGTGCTGTATCATAATGGGGAATTAGAGCCAGACTATGAAAAGCCTTGTTGCCTGCAACTAATCAGCAGGATGACAGCATTTTAAAAAATGGATAAATGCTACCTGAGCAAGGGGGGGAAATTGCAATATCAGAGGAGATACAGCATATTTTCCTGTCATCCACAGAGGATATATCTCACAGTGCTCAATACGCTCGCCATTGTAATCATACTCAGTACAACATGTGATTGTTTTATGTGGCTGATTTGCTGTTATCTTTAATTAGCCACAATTCTGTGTTTTTGAACATCAAATGAGTTTGGTTTAAGAATTCTAATTGTAAAAGTCTCTCAGATTAACAGAATGGAAAAAAAAAATACGTTCATAACGAACTAAATTTTAGATTACAATAAGCTATTACAGGGAACAGAACAAACGCGTGCAGGAAAATGATTAAACTGCACTGAGTTCTCCACGCTGTACCACATACCCCTGCCTTCCCCATTTCAGTTACTCTTCTAGGCTCTTTCAAGCCCAGAGCTTTCCTCATCTACACCCACAGTCAGTTTGTTTCAATGGAGACAATTCCTGAGCTTCAGCCACCCAGTCAGGGGAAGGATACAGGCAGACTCAGAATTTAGATCATGATTTTCAAAGGCTAGAGTGACTGGAAGATTTTCTGCCACTTAATATAGAAATGGGTGTAATCTTCCAGAAGAAATTTCACTCTCCCACAGCCTTGTCTTGAATCTTCTGTCAAAGGAAATGGGCTTATATATTGCTAAAATATCTTGAGCAGCTTTTGACACTTCAAAGCATCAATGTGCTCAGCACAACGTGGACTAGCTAACACTTCCAAAGTGACTGTACACTGAGGATCACACTGCTTTAGAGACAGACAAAATTCTTCCAAAACAGATGTCAAAACTGACACAGCAACCATTCTGAAGTGTACTCTGGCTGTCGCCTTTCTTAAACCTGCCACAGGGCAACTATCAGCATACTTGCCATTCGATACATGTATTTGCAGCTCTTTCATGATACATTAGAAAACTACCTCTGCGCAGCCAAGAGGACACATGAATGTTAATTTCTTTTTCCACAAAACATTTGCTATGTTCTTCGAAAGGTTAACCCACCTTACTAAACTGTACAAACATTATTTCACTTTTATTGGCACTCCTTTCAGACCATGAAATCACTTGAGTTTTAATCTACTTTTTTTTTATGCTGAAGGGAACAGTAATTTAATAAGCTTCACACACAGAGGTATTTCAAAAACATGTTTTAAAGGAAAATAGTGTGTCACAAAGAAAGGGTTTTTGTTGAGATAAATAAAGTTCTGTTTGCCGGGCTGATATTCGTTCGTTGGGTTTTTTTATTCCAAGATATGCCTAGAGACCATGGCACAGCTTTCATGCAGGAAAGGCTCCATGCTACTTGCATTGCGAGTAGTAGGGTTATACGGTCTGATTATCTTTTCCCAGAGGAAAAAATAAATTACTATTAAAATAAAACTCTGGAAGGATGATTTCATTCTCAGTGTAATATTCTTTACCCACATATGAGGAATTGCCCACTTCACTTCTCATGGTGTGCGAAAGCAGGTGGAGCACCTAACAGGGCTGGCAGCTCACTGGGGCACTAACAAGGGCTGTAGCACCCAGTCTGGTGCTAAATAAAAGGAAAGCATAGACAGCAATTTTGGTCACTTCATTTTGCCATATAATTTACAGAACCAATTTTCCGTACTGTGCCTAGGGGGAAATTAAGGGTCCCAACACTCCTGAACATGTCTGTGGGCCTAACTGCAGAAGCTGATGAGACATCATTACCATTGTGAGCAGCGTGCCCAGCTGAACAAGCTGGCTGGTGGAGCGGGGCTGGGGTCCAGGTGCACAGCAACCTCTGCTTTCACCAGTTACATGTCCCATGAGATGGTTCCCCCAAGGCTGTGTCCTCTTCGGGGAATGGGATGTCCATCCAGTGCAACCTCACAGTGCCCACTTTTGTGCTAAACCAGAGTAGCTGGGGAGGTCCTCCTTTCACGGGAGACCATGAAAGAGTAGTGGGGTACCACTCTTGATCAGAATGCTCCTGTTAAATGCTCCAAACTCTGAAAAAAAAAAAAATTCAGAAGTGTGGGACATGGTGATCCTGCTGGAAGAAACTTGTCTCAGCTGAGAATTCCAACCTGTATTTTTCTGGTGAGGGTTAACTTGGGGACAACGTGCCACAGATGCTCCTTCCAAATTCACTTATATATTTGAACATGTGTTTGAGTAACACAGCTTTGCTGAGGAAGTGGATTTGACTATCTGCAGACTCTTGGGTTTCATGGTTCATGAAACTGGTTAACATAGCAAATTATTAAGGATCTCATACAGATTATACAGGCTATATAGATTAGGAAAATGGCACAGAGCATTAGCTAGCAGTTGCTTCATACTTAAAAGGAAAAAAAAACCCAGCAGTTCAGACAGCTTTATGGTAAGCCTGTAGGGAATCCAATCTCTTGAAGACCAGGCTGGTCGGATTGACCAGAATAATAACTTCAGTCTATACTAAAAAAAAAAAAATCCAAGTACAACTAAGGGAACAAGGATTTTGTTCTCAACAAAACAGTCCTATCAACACTGAAACCTGCAGCTCCTTTGTTTATTCCTCTCACCCATTGGGCTGAGAATTTGGGCATTACTAGTCCTCAAACTGAGAGCAGCAAGTGATCTTTATGATAAGAAGAAAGACTGTCCCAGAGTAGCTGCCTATCAAATGTTTCTGCCAAAGAGTCTGTGCCAAAGTGATCAGCACTGGTGAGGCCACAGCAGGAGTGCTGGGTCCATTTCTGTGCTCCCCAGCATAAACACACTGGAGAAATAAACACACTGGAGAGTCCAGCCAAGTGCCACAAAGATGAAGGGACTGGAGCATCTCTCCTTTGAGGAAAGGCTGAGAAAGCTGGGGCTCCTCAGCCTGGAGAAGACTTGACTCAGAGGAATCTCATCAATGTTTATATAAACACCTGAGGGGATGGTGCCAGGAAGATGGAGCTGGGCTCTTGCCAGTGATGCCCAGTGACAGGACCAGAGGCAACAGGCACAACCTGAAACACAGGTGGTTCCCTCTGGACAGCAGGAAGCACTTTTCTACTGTCAGGGTGACTGAGCACCGACCCAGGTTGTCCAGGGAGGCTGTGGGTTTTCCAACCATTTGTGGAGTTTCAAAAGCCATTGGCACTTAGTGCTGGGCAACTGGCTCTGAGCACCCCTGCTTGAGCAGGGAGGTCAGACTGAGGCCTTTTCTTGGGCTTGGAATTAAAAGCCAAACATGGTTATAACATCCCCGTTCCCGGGGGGGTCTGGATCCGGGTCAACTGCTTGGAAGGCAGCTATGCTCACCACTATACCACCAAGGTTAGAGAGGAAAAAGGGGTTTTACCTTGGTGTTTATTTAAGGATCCTTAGATGCATCACATCCAGGCAGGATGCACCTCGCAGAATGCGCCCCTGGAGAATGCACACACACGAAGATTTGCATATACAGTTATGGACCTTGCACACTGACACATCTATCACAGATTCCCCAGTGGGAGGCTCAAGAGAACCCCCTGTCCTGAGGAACCTTCCCCCAGCATGGGTCTATCTTGGTTTACAGAATGTGTTCTGGAGAGGATCTTGGTGTCTGGGGCTTTCTGACCCCCAACTGCAAGGCTTCCATGATGTTTAGTCTCTTGGCTTAAAGANGAATATGGGGTCTCAGCTAAGTTATCAAACTGAGGGAATTACAAATATGTGGTCTAAAAGCACTAAGGATACATAAAAGCTACATTAAAAGAGTATATGAAAGGGTGCATATAAGAGGGGTATATAAAAGCAAAAATCACCATGGCATCAAGACCACAAGACTGCCAGAGGTCATACCCAAAATTTCTAGAATAGTCTTGGTTTTTTGGTCCCGTGCAAATTTTTACATATTGCTAAAGTTTTGTATTAAATTTCAGGAGTGACTACTGAAGTACCAGCTGTAAGAATCATACCTCAGATCAGCATTCAGTTTGGGTGTAAAAACAGGGAAACTTTTGTCTTTCAGTCAGCATAACTTTAACTGACTCATATTGTACAGAAAATGAAAGAAAGAAAGAAAGAAAGAGAAAGAAAGAAAGAAAGAAAGACAAAGAAAGAAAGAAAGAAAGCCAATTCTTTTACATCTATGAACTCTGTTGATTTGTGGTGTTCCATTAATATCAACAGCTTCAAATATCATGAGAGAAGATTAATGAAATATATATTCAACAATGTTATATTTCTATTTTACCTGAAAAATTCCTTGCCAATGTCTAGCCAAGGCAGTACACACCATCCACAAGATCTGTCTTGATGGATAGTAGAAAACATCATACCTTCTAGGAAAGAAATGGAGTCCTATGTGTACTGCCTGCGTCAAACTGAATCCTGTGTTAATATGAAGAAAACAGTATTTTCTAACGACTGCTTTACTGACTGCTTTACATTTTTAAGGCCAGACTCTTTTAAAAAGAATTGCTATAATTAAAGCTATCCTATAAATTTGGGATATTTCTGGAACTGTAAACAAAGCAAAAACTTTCCCACTCTGTCATAAAAAGGAAGGTTTTTTTTGTTTGTTTGTTTTTTGTTTTTTGTTTTTTTTTTTTTTAACATAGTAGCTGAAAGTTTCTTCTGAAGCTTGGGGCTGGTATTTAAAATACTGTTTCTTCCTGCAATGAATTAAGAATTTCATTTTAAATCTGCTGCATATATTTTCTTTTATCACATTGTCACCCTGTGTTTTCCTTGCTTGAAATCTCTCATACTCCCGAGTATAGACATTAGGCCATAGAGTCATCTTTTCTTCCTTCAATGTCTTAGACCTGTTGTGGATACCTTGGAGTCCATATTTTGCCCAGGAGTATATTCTTAGCAATTTTTAAAAGCCAGACCTGTGTTTGAAATGTGAAAACCTCAACACACTTGAACAGCTTGGGCTCTCTTACCAAACATTAATGTTCACAGAAGAAGAAAAAGTTGTATTTCTTCCCAAATGGGACATCACCACAAATACACAGAAAAATATGCACAAATATGAGAGCATAATGTACTCAAACATAAAAGCATAACGACAGCTTTAACTCTTTAGCTGATGAGTGTTGTTAACATTTGTTTATAAGCACGTAACTTGGGAGGTGTGTATCATATTGCTGCAGTGATTCCTGTTATCTTCACAATTAGTTTGAGTATTTGCAGTAGTTGGACCAAGCAAGAGATGGAGAAGAAGTGAAGAGCTAGCAGGCCATATCAGGTGAAGAGAAAAAAGGAGTAGAAAAGAGAAGATATCACATAAACTGATTTACAAATGTTCTTAAAAGTTTTGCATAACTGAATGTTTCAAAACGTTATTTATATTGAATTCTTTGATAAAAATCAAGGTAGACCTGTATCAAGGTAGACATTAAAACCGAAACCATTTTTATATTCTGTTGTTCAGTAGCAAAAAATAATGGAATTGGTCTAAGATACCAAATACATTTAATATAGAGATTGAATTTTTTAAAGTAGTGATCGGAACAATTTGTTAAACCGGAATTTTGAAACTATTATTTTTCAAAATTAAGGGAGAAATAAGCATTTGTAATCTCTGTAAAAAGCACCTTTTGTGATGCACTGCCTCATTTTCCAGAAAGTCAAAAGTTATAATATTGTACAAGCTCTGCATATCATATTAGTTGTAGTTTTACAAAATCTGCTGATTTTCTTCTAAGGTTTCTTTCATTAGTTCCTGGGACTCAAAGACTAAGCAAAGATTTTTTTAAAGTAGCAAATAAAACAATTTAGAGGTTTAATGGACTGTCACTTGGAAGGGAAATTATCTGAATACAGGCAGCAGGTTTCATTGTAACCATTCCTCTTTCAGCGCTTCCCATTACCCTAACCTTCTGTGCTGCAGTTAAAATAAATTAACAAGAATGTGAACACGGCTAAAGTGAGAATTTAACCCGGCAAGATTCGGGGCTGTGTAAAGTAAATTTCATTAAAAAGTCCTGTTAAGACAGACAGAAGTAATTTAGTTCCATCCTCCCCTGTTACATCCAACTAGGTCTGAACAGCAGCCATTCAATTTACATAGGAGCTTACATTACCAATAAATAGAATAAAACACGGCATTAACTGCAGTTGGAAACTTGACTTCCTTCCCTGTAAAGGGAATGGGCATTTCTTCTCTACTTAAGATACATGGCAGTAATATAGGAAATATTCCTCTTTTATTGTTGCAAGCAGTGCATGAGAACTAGTGAAGAAATTTCCGTGTTTACCTTTTCTTTTCAGAAATCAAATGAGATGTGTGAAATTTAGCAAGAGAATGTTAAAGCTTCATTGTAAATTCAGTATATTTTTAGAGATGTGCTATCTGCTTTAAATACTTTCTAATTTGGATCTGAGCAAACAAAATCTGCTAGCTGAGATAAATACCTATGTAGGATGGAGAAGATTTTGGCTGGGATATATGCAATCAAGCATATTAAAAACCTTTAATAAAGCTCTGAAAATCTTTGCAGTGCTTTATAAACACATAATAAAATACAATTTTAGGATTCAATTTTCACTTAGGTTTCACAGACCAGAATAAAAAAAAATATTCCTCCCTTGAAAAATGTTGAATTTGGACATGGATACTACCCACTGGGACTGTCTTCCCCCACAAAATGCAGTGGGATGTGGAAGTCCCCAGTGAGGGCTGAGCAGATAGAGCCCGCATGGGCATCTCTGTGCCTGCAACAAACACTGCCCCAAAAACTGAGAAAGTGGTTCAAGTGCCTTGTCATGGACGTTCAGAGTTCTCTGCATTTCCCACAGGGTGTCATCCTCAGAGGTCTGTCCAGCAGAGTATGGGATTCCTGCATGTCAGGACCACATCATGTCTGCCTGCCCAGTGGAGATGATCTGGGTACCATCACGCACATGACAGGAATCTGCCCATCGGAGTTTAGGCAGCTGAATCTCATCCCAAGCCCCCTCTGCACTCACAGGACTGAGTACCTAAATGTCTTCAAATATCTAGGCCTCCGTATCTAAAATTTGGTGGTGGCACAAAATTCATTATGCCACACCATACCTCAAATTGTAAGGACATTCTGACAGCTATTTCTAAACCCACTGTAAAAAACTCTCACCAAATTTGTATATTTTAAACCTGATTTTTGTTAAACTCCAAAGCTCTCTCCTTGGCTTTACTGTAATCATTGTAGCTCATGTTAAAGGCTGTATATTTGGCTACAGAAAAAGATTTAAAGAATGACCAGAACACACTAAACACTATGATCTAACAGTGCTTCCTTTCTCTTGGGCTAAGTGTTTTTGGAAATCTTATCAGGTCACTGCAGGAGGATGGCTCCTCTAAGGCTTAAAGACTTGTGTTACAGGTCGGGGAGACAAAGAGTGGCAGCATTATGCACTCCCATCCATTCAGCCAAATCAACCTCCTGTGCCAAGGGGCACCCAGTGACCCTCCTTTCTCCTTCTTCTCCCAACAGCACCTACCCTCCTGGGCAGTACCTCACTTTCTAAATCACAGCCCTGTTGGGGTGGGGATCCCCACTTCTCTCCTGTCTCTGGTCTCAGGGTCATTCCAACTCCTCTGCGATTGCCTAGGGCAAAACAACCCTCCAAAAGCAGAACTTGGCTGCTCTCAGCTATGTACCACAGAGCTAAGAAAAGTGGATTCAGCTTCCTTAAGACCTCCCTTCTGGTTCAGTGAGTCTTGCCCTGCTGTGAAGCACCTCGTATACTTCCCTCAGGCACCTAGCCTTGAAAGAGTTCAGAGTCCAGCCTTCGCTCCTGTATTAATCCTTTCCTTGGTCAGGCTGGAAGCAGCCCTTTTCTCAGTGAGTGGCTTTAAATCATCTTCCTCGGTCCTTGGATTTCACTGTGGTCAGCATGTGTCTAGAATGAAGAATTGCAGCATCCCAGTTACAAGCACCCCGGGCTTTTATTAGCTATGGTCCCAACAGCCTAATTCCATGGTTTAATCATTAGATAGGTCTTCCTGCTCGAGATCAAACTTCAGTCTTAGGTCAAGTTAGCATTGTTTGTTTAATAAATGCTCCCCCATACCAAACCACGTACTGTCAGAACACTGGTAATCACCCACCACACCGCTTGCCTTTTGCACCTCTTGAGTAAATTGCCTTCAGAAAATACCATAGTCAAGAAATGTTTTTTCCATAGCTAAGATAAAAACTCATGTACTAGAAGCTACAAGTCATCAGTAGGATGCGACAAATACCTGAATGAAATTTGTCTCTCTTGTGAATGGAACTCTTCTCATTCATCTCAGAAGTAGTTTTGTGGTAGCAACACTATGAGCCTTGTAAAAAGGTTTTCTTAATTATAATAGTCTTCCACTATATTTTTGGAGAAATACCAGAACTCAATTGTGGCAACATTCAATGCAATCCTTTTCTTCCGTGTGAGTTTGGGTCACATGGAGGTTCTGTTTTGGGTATAAGAGCCACATAGAAGCCAAGTGTTCTTCTAATTTTCTGAAATGTCTAAATTAGGAATAAAAGAATGCTACTGTGGGACAATACAGACAGCAACACTTCAGCCACCTGATATACAAAGACCAGATTTTCAAAAGATATTTGAAGTGACCAAGGAGTGTTGGAAAAACTCTGTCCTTACAGAGTTCAGTCTTAGACTCTTGGCAGACAATATTCCTCACAATAGGAGGGAGATTTGCCAAGGAATTTTGGATCAGGTCTCTTCACTTATTCTAGGCTTTGAAATATCTTTTGCAACCCATGGAGGAAAAAATAGGGAGAAATTAAAACTGTGACTCAGAACCATCCCTAGAAGGTGTAAATTAAAGGGTTAGAAGACATCTCACTTTTAAATAGTGTTCACATTCAGTAGAGAAAAGCACCCCTTGATGTTGCACTGACTTTCTGATTTAGAGCTCCGTAATTAAAAGCAGCTATTTTTAAAATGGATGTTTGTTAATACAAGATGCTGTTACTTTGAATTTCATTCCAGGCAGCACTTTTAAAAGTTTGCTCGTAAAAAGCACCCCAAAAGGACCAGTTTTAAACCAAAAATCCTGTGAATATTTATCTACTGGATTTAAGACGTGATGAATTTAAGAAGCTTAGGAAAATGCCAGCAAAAGTCCACTGGTGCTTTCTAGCACTGCAACTGATGCAATATAAATTGGAAATAAATTTCTTTCTGAAGAGAGGGCTTGCATTGGAAACAGTACACTCTCATTGTGAGTCCAGAGGGAGAGGTGAAAAATGTTATGATTCTGCTACGTTGGATCCCTCCATAGCTGATCATCCCAGGAGAGGGAACTGGGTACTCTGCATCCCCTGGAGGAAGAAAATCCCTAGGCCTCAATTTTTTATGCAATTGGATCAATATGAATGGTCATTAAGGTTAGATTTTAGACTCGACAGTGGTTTTTTGTCACCCAGAGAATGAAGTGACAACTTGGTATTTCAGATCATCTGTGGAAAAGCAGCATGAAGAGCACCAGTATGGATTAGCTGCCTTTAACTTTTCACTCCAGGACCTATTCTGTGCAGCTAAAGTTGGGTATGTGAGATTATGAGTGTCTGATTATGGGATTTTGAAAGAAGACTTGATTCCTGTCTGTTGAGAATGATTTAACTTATCTGTTTAGTCTTAATTCCACTTTTTTCCCCCCTTGCTTTACTTCACTTTTTCTAACTTCTTTTAAGTTTGATTTTCCTCTATTCTCATTCCTGTTAAATTGAGCTCTAATATTTTGAAGCCTTCCTATTCTAGAAAGAAGCTTGAAAATGAGAGTATGTCTTTATTTCTCATAAAATTCAAGTTGCCAGGCACCTAGCTAATGCGTCTTGCTCAAAAGTTCATGGTTATACCTGCCTCTAGATCTAGAGTCTGAAGAAGATTTCCACCTTCTCCGAACACATCAGCAAAGGGGTACTAGAGATCTGTTTTCACTGAGTGTGGAGCACAGAATAGTTTCTAACCAAAGGTCTTCAGACAGTAGGAAGTTTCCCTCTATGGAACAGGTCTGGAAACACACATAACCCTAGCTAGACTTCCTTAGTCACACTGCTGTATTTGCAGTTTTTTATTCCTGAGTTTTCTATAGACTGCTGAGAAGTTATGGAATGTGAGACATCAAGGGCTACATTGTCCTCTCTGTCTGAACCTCAAGACTGTGCCTAAGATGGCACAGGACAGCGTCCCAGAGCAGGTCCTTCAGCCCTTTTTTCGTTTGCCAGTGAAGAATCCAAACTTGCCAGTCTTGTAAATTCAAAATTTTCCAGGGAGAAACCTCTGTGACCAGAGGATGCCAGGCTGGAACTTAAGTGATATCATTCTGCAAGTATGTTTGCCAAATGCAACATGAATGTAGAAACATCATTACATTTGGTCTGAGAACTTCAGTAAGCAGGACTTCATCCAGAAAAATTCTTACAGTTTGAATATTTCCCTTTCGGTGAGTTTATTTTTTGTCAATCTTCAACAAATGTCTTGACTCATTTGTCAATACAAATGAGAAAAATTTAAGTTCAGAAGCATGTCAACACCTTCTGTTTTGTCATTAACTGTGGTAAGGTTAACCTTGAATATTTTTGAATTTATTTGGTAAAGAAGAAAAATGACATCTGTTCTGTAACCTCACATCTTCCTACACTTTCTGACAGCATGCAGCGTTTTCACTGAACTGTAAGGTTTGCTCATGAAAGCTGAGCTAATCAGAGGTGGCTATCCAAAGTTCAGTCAATAAATAGCTTGACTTTCTAGCTTGTAACAATATAAAGGGATCAATAAGAACTATGAAGATTATTTCTCCATTTCCCTCTTCTTCCTGGGAAGCTAGCCTTGAAGGACAGACTACTTCCCTTCTACCAGTTTGCAGTCCTTAGCTGTTATGCTGCACCTGTTCAGGGGATAGAAAGAGGTGTAATGTAAATACTAGCATCTGAACATTTGCATTTAAGTTATCCATTCCTAAACAATGACTGTTTATATATTTTGCATATTTACTATCAAATCAGAATGTTTAATTAAAAAAATATATAATTTCAGTATTTACGATGCACATGGACACTTTTTTGTCATTGTTCTTGCAGAACTGTCTCAGTTATGAATGTTTAGACCAAATGTCTGTCCTGAAAAATTAAGATCACTACTAAGAGCAAGATTTAGTTTTGAAAACAAGTACATAATTTCTACCTTAACAACATATAGCATAGCTTCAGTAATGTCAGTCCACATGAAGCTTGTGAAACATCCATTATGTCAGATTACTTTCTGGAAAAGGTTTTAGTAAATGACTGTACTGGAACAGTGAGAAAGTGTTGAGTTTGAAATGAATATCAATGTTGAGATTAAGCATTGACCAATGTGAAATGAAGGGTATTTCTGAGGCAAAACAGAAAAAGCAAAGGCTGAAAAGAAACACAATTACATACTTGATATAGATTGTAGAGAGAAAAAAGGCTAGAAGGATCCAGGAGAACCAAGCCAGTTTTAAGTGTTTACATAAATACCAGTTATCTGCAACACCAGTGGCTTTTATGTTGGGATTTTTTTAAGGGTTAGTGAAAGTGCGTGTGTACTTTGGATCTGTATCTCACCTGCAAATAGGATTATTTGTGGCCAGACATTTAATGCAATTTTAAATAGAGGACTAAGACACAGGCCATAATCTGGAAGAACATATTTAATACTCATAAAGAGTTAAAAGTATTTTAATTGTCAGGATGGCTGAAATTCCAGGAAGGAGCCTGGGGAAATAAGCCAAAATAATCTTGGAACAATTCTCTTTGAATATTCATTGAGGACAAAGAAGGTCTGAGAACAGGAAAAGTTCAGAATGCATCTCTGAAAAAGAAATTTGTTGAACAAACCAGAAAGCTTAACTTTAAGACTCAGGAAGAGCAAGCTAAAAGTGTCAAGAAATGATGGGGCTTTTTTGCTTTTAGTTATTTGCCCTCAGTGCTGAAAAGGTCTGTTATTGCAACTAAACATGATTTTAGCTACAAATTTGGGGTAGTGGGTAATACAGTGCCACAATCCAGTATTTCTCTTAATAAATTCCTCAGAGTAGGAGCAAATGCCAATTTGAGGCACTATGAAAAGGGCACTTCAAACTCTACACCTTTGAAAACAAGAGATAACTGCCTGAAATTCGTAAAATTAATTTCGATGCATGAAACTGCAGGGGAGCGAGACAGGATATGTAAAAACCCATAGAGAGGAACCATGCAGCCAAACACCACTACTATAGAAGCTGACCTAGCTCATACGGTTGATCATTAACTGCATACATGCTGATGTTGTGATGTTACTTTAACAAAAACCAAACTTTTTGTATATTGTAACTTAAGCATAATACCTAAGTTGTAAGAAGCAGGTTGTTTTTTTCACCTCATGTGGTGCCTAGGGTCAGTCACCAGGGCCCACTGTCCAGTTCTGGACTCCACAAAGTGCAGACAGAATTTCAAGGAGAGAAAAGACACTCAGGGAGAATCAGTTTAAAACACCTGATGTCCAAAGGATGAAGAGACTATCATAACATGTAAAGGTTTTGCTATATAGATGTTCCTCAGAAAATGTTCTGCATGCTTTTTTGGACTGTGACAGGAAAGAATAAACTCTGATGTTCAGCACTTTCCAAGGATGGAGTCGGCTCAGACCCCCTGGGCAGCTTTTTCCAGAGCCTAACCACTGGGATTTACAAGGACTTCAGTATGTTCTGTTGCCCTGTCACTATGTACTGCTAAATCTATCCCCATCTCCACTGTAATCACCCTCATGGGTGGTTGTAGACATCCATTTGCCCTTTGCTTTTCAAGATTGAAAAATCCACCTCCTTCTCCTATCTCCTGTGCTCCAGACATCTTTGTGACACTCTCCAGCATGTCCATGTTTTTCTTTGTACTGGGGGAGACCAAAACTGGTCACAGGTCTCCAGATGTGGTCTCACAAGTGCCAAGAGGAAAGGAAGAAGCACATGCGCCCCCAGTGCATGTGTGGAGATGGTTCCCATTGCCTTAAACACACGTGGCTGACTCACATTAAGCTTGTCTGTCAGGATTTCCAGGTCCCATCCAGCAGAGCTGCTCCACAGCCAGTCAGCTCCAAAGCACGTGATGGATTATCTCATCCCAGATACAGGGTTCCATGCTTGTTTTAATTGAGCATCATGAGATTGCTGTCAGTCGACTGCTGCAGCTTGCAGAGGGTCCGCAGCTTAAGGATCCTGCCTTTCAGTCTTTCAGCTACTCCACCCCAAATTTTCTATCATCCACCAATTTGCTAAAAGCACACTCCATCCTCTCATCCAAGACAACCAATAAAGATACACTGTGATACCTGAGAAATAGTACTTGTACATGGCCACCAGGCCTTTCAACGGCTGACTATTACTGTGTCAGTCAAGAAATTCCAGCCAATTTTTTGTCTACCTTGTAGTGAATCCTCACAGTTTGCCCAGTTTGCCTGTAAGTTTACTATGGAAGAACCTGCCAAAGTAAAAGCCAAAGTAAAGGTATGCAATATCCACTGTTCTTCCTTCATTGACAGAGCCCTAAAATTTTGCTGCAGATTGCAATTTGGTCAATCAGTTTCTATTTGCTCACGATAAATCTGTGTTGGTTGTTTCCAAAGACTTTCTGTCCTTCATGCAGTTGGAAAGGGCTTCTGTGAGGACCGGCTTTGTAATGTTCCTACTTACTGATGTGAGGCTGACCAGGCTGTTTCTTCCGTTTTT
>VYZQ01067264.1:40477-58540 GCA_013400655.1 Mystacornis crossleyi | reverse complement strand
TTTTTTTTTTTTTTTTTTTTCCCTCACTGATATTAGTGAGGGTAAAAACGTAGCTATTATAGGCAGAAAAATCTAATTGCTCAGAATGTTTGCACTGTGGTTTTTTATGATAGTTCTGTACTGTACCTTATGACCCTGTTTTTACTTCTAAGGGGATCTCCCTTTGAAATGTGCTCCTTGAGGTATAAAACTTATTGTAGTGTTGGCTTATGTAGCAGGAGGCAGTAGTCTGCTATAATTTGAGTTATGAATTGTTTATACATATCCTATTTTAACTCTCTGTTCTCAGGGTGTTTCTTTGGTTTTTTTGTTTGTTTGTTTGTTTGTTGGTTTTGTTTTTTTTTTGGCCGTGTCTATTTGTGATGCTTAAGTGATTGGAAAACTGAAGAGGAGCAAAACCCAAGTCTGTTTGAACTGAATATGTATCCCATTCCTTATCGGGGGGGAAATTAAAGGAAAAGTTATTACTTTTCCTTTTTTTTTTTTTTATTTAGGAAAAAAATTATTTAACTGATGTCTACCCTTGGAGCAAACTGACCTGAGGCATCAAATTGTCAGTTAATGTATGTTTGTAGAAACCTGACCCTCTAAGATATAGCTGTTTAGAGTGCTGAGCTATTCTGTTATTGTCCTTAATAGGCCTTCAAAGACATGGAGCTTGAATTATAACCTAAATCTAAGGTTGTTACTAAGTGTCTATTGGCCTAATCAGCTGCCACCACTGGGAATAGTTAATGACAAAAGCGTCCCGCTTCTTTGGAACTCGTGTATATTATTTTTATTTCTGCTTTAGCATTTGCTGTCATGAGGCTCTTCAGAGAAACGGAACAGCAAAGTTTCTCTCAGCCTTAAGGTTGTCCTTTGGGTCTGGCATGTGATTTTGATGACAGCTTGAATACGAACTTGGTGTTTATTGGAGCAGTGCCAGGTCAGTAGCTTTAAAGTGTAAATCTCCTGTTTTGTTTGCCCAAGAAGTGCAAATGAGCCCCGGTAATGCAGGTCTACCTTGCCCTGGGAGTACTTAGGAGTGTGCCTGAGGGATGGTAGCCTGAGCTGAGAGCATTTCATCACCTCTGGAGGGACGTCTCGTGGCTCTACAACACTGCTGAGGGGCTGGGGAGCTCTGCCGGGGTAAGGGGCAGTGAGAAGGGGCAATGCCTTTGCCCTCGTCCCCTGCTGACCACTGGCTGCTTGTTCTGTCTTGCTGCCCCAAGAGCCTGTCTGTGGCTGTTGTTCCTTTTCACCGACGGAATAACTGCCTTAAATCCAGTCTGCCTCTCTTCCACTTAGCTATGCACTAAGTCTGCTGTGGCTTTCTTTAGGCTTTCTAACTGCTTTAATGAAGAGCATGGCCTTGGGAGATATCTTAATCTGGGAAGCCAAAAGGGGGATATTGTGAGGGGAAAATTGCTTCCTTAAGTTGCTTGCTCTGATCTGCAGAGTGGATTTGTGGGTCCTCTGCAGACTGCTAACAGGGATAAGTCCTTGCTGTTCTCTGTTAGATAATCTTTCCTTGCTTTTGGGATCTTTTTAGTGCTGAAAGGAATTTATGGATATGCAGTGTGAAGGGTATCCACAGTTATGGAAAGATCTATCTGATTCATACTCTTATGTTGACACATATCAGCAGTCTGTATAAGTAAAATGCATGTTTAGGTTACAAATATGTAAGTATATACACACACAGTGTGTGTGTATATATATGTATACAAGCTGTAACTAAAGATTCTTGTTGCCATAGTGTTTAATTCTAAAAAAAACCAGCCCTCTCCCAACCCAGAGCATTTTTTTCAGAGCTTCTTTATTAATCATTAGTTTTTGTGGTGTTCTTTATTCCTTTTATTGATGTTGCATGTAATGGTGTCAGTCTGCCTTGAGATGTTAAGACAGACTATCAAAAGATAAATTTTCTGTAAGACTTAATTCAAAGAGATGTATTATTCTTGCAGCCCTCTTCCATGTTTCCAAATACGATCTCATGAATTTAAATAGACCAACTACAGTTGATGTCTCTTCTTGATCTATTTGAATTGCTTCTGAAGCTACTGATCATATGCTTTTGTCTCCCTCATGCTGGTGGCACAGCTGTCTGCTCATTCAAGGCCCAGCTTCTGAGGTTCTGGGTTTATTCTGTGCCTGTAAATGGGCTCTAAAACTGCTAGCTCTTACAAGTAATCAATGCTAGTTCATTCTTGGCAAGGATTTAATCCACACCAGGGTTTTGATGGAATGGTTCAATTACTCTTTCTCTTAAACTTGATAGTCAGATGCAAAAGGAATAGAGGAGATGGGACAGTTTCCATAACTCTTAATGATATTGTGCCTTACTCTGCAATTAATAGTATTTATAGCCTTATGTACTTTCTCTTCTGCCTCCTCCTTGATATAGAAAGGTGAATTACTGCTTCCTAAAAATCCATAACAAAGACAAAATAACTCCTGCAAACACCTTCTCTATAGTTCATTTGAGCAGTTAATTAAGTATAGCATGGTTTCTCTTTTCAATGACTGAGTTCTAAACAAAGTGTGAGCCTATACATATGAAGGTGCATTCCACAAATACATTACAATTACTTATCTCGTTGCATTAGGTAATATTTTCTTTTCCTGCGAATGCTTCTGAGTAATAGCCTTGTTAGAACTTCTACAGAAACAAGCTCGACATTTCAAAAATCCCCATTTCTTTGTTCCCTGGAGTATCTCATCTAGGATATGCTCTGCATTTCCTTTTCTACTCCTGCTATCCTCTTGTATGTTGGCATCATATTTGAAGTGGACATAACTGACCTGCAAAGAACCTGCCTCTTCTTTGGGCATCTCTAACCTGCCTGAAAGTGCATGAGAGCACTTCAGCCATAGAAAATTACAATATCTCTGTTTATGCCATGTTAATTTTGCTTGAATATGAGGGTAGTAAGTGCTTACAATAATTCTGACATGCTGCACAAGCACAGCATGTAAGCAATGTTTGCATAATACATACCTAGAGCTGTTGTTCCTCCCCTAGAGGATCCAAGCAAATTAAGATTTCATCATGGAAAAGTTATCTTTCAGATAACTTTTTTGCCATTTCTTTGAAGACCCAACAACAATCACAAAATATATCAAAGCAGTTAATTTGTTCCTGCTGTACTCAAGTGCCTCTGTGTGTCTTAATAGCTTCTTAATGGATGCTTAAGAAATTCCGTCTGTGTCCAACAAGCAGAGAGCTCTCAACACGTTTAGCTGATAATTACCCCTGAGTTTAGTTAATAGGGTTAATATCCTGCAGTGAGAGGTCGTCCTTTTGCTGTCACATCTGGGAATTCATTGTCAAAGATATGTTACCTGGGCTGTCCCAATGTGTTGCTTTAAAAAAAAAATGCTGAGGGATGGAAAGGAGAAAAGCTCTGCATTTACTGACCTTCAGCAGCAGCAGATCACATTAAGCTGGATAACTAAGTACAGAACTGAACTCTGTCCAAAATAATGTTTGATTCTATAACTTGTAACACTGGGTAGACTGTGTGGTTTAATAAAACTTTGTGAAGTAGCAGATTAAATTTGTGTGGCAAACTTTCTTTTCCTTGGGGGGCAGTCAGAGGTAAGTAACCTTCTGCAAGCTCTCTAACCCATCCCAAGACTGCTGGTGCAGATCCTGTGGGTAGGCACTTCCTGGTGTACATGGAGGGATCATTACAGCCCTATACATCCTGCTAAAAGAGAAACCCGGAAAAAATAGAAAATAGGTTTGCCCTTTTTTTTTAATATAACCAGTCTAAGTACAGCTTTCATAGTGATAGCTCGGAGTAGGTTGCTCTCAGTTCTTTTGTTGTCATTGAAGGAAATGACTTTTATTTGTCCACTAGGCAAAAGGGCATAAGCACCACAAAGGGAGTTTGGTTAGGTAGAAGTATATTACAGTATGTGTTTTGTGGCATAAAAGCAGTATTTCTTGACTCTCCATTTGGCATATTTCAGTAGTGCAGGTGAAAATATGTCCTGTTACCCACCCCTGCACACACCTTTCCTACGCCACCAAAAAACCCTAAGCAAAAATCCTCCATCCCCCTCAAAAAACCCCCCAGAACCTCAAAAACAACAACAACAAACAACCCCAAACAAACAGAAATATCCCCCAAACCCCCTAAAACAAACCCCAAATCAAGCCAGACTAAAACTCAGGGAAAACTTTGATAACTTCATTAGTATCATCTTACTGGAGTGAATACAGGAAGATGCCTCAGGGATAACAATTTTCTTTACACCCAACTATTATTTTTCAATTTGAGAAGAAAATTTCTTTGTCAAGTATCACTAACACTTTTTGCTCAGCTAATTTCCAGGACACCAAGGCAGTGTACAAATATAAGTGGACAATTCATACTCGCATGATGGTGTAACAGTAATGTGCTGTGTGATTTCACTACAGTCCAGTGTGTTGTCACTGTCTGGCTGAAATACAAAATTCAGATGAGCAATGTAGGATTATTGTGCTGTACATGGTTATGTCTATAATGGAATGTGCTTCTTTGGAGGATGCTGGAAACAGCCTCTCCTCTGGTGCTGGAGTATTAGATACTGTCTTTGTGTCTAAATGTGGTGAGCGTATGAATGTGAAATGTAAGAGGAGATTTGCCAACTGCTGATATCTTTCTGATTTCTCTGCCTCCATATGTCTTTCCACTGGCTGCCTCTTACGTCACAGTTTCCATCCCCCTGCTCAGATGCTTTTATATCATTTTTGGAAGAAGGATCTGTGTTCATCTGACAGAAGACTGCATAATGTGAGCTACTTATTGAAATAGAAGCAGTTTCTTGGACTGTACATAGATACTGATTTTCCTGAGCTCTCCTTTGAGGGTGCAGGTAGGGAGGTTGGGAAAAAGACCCCCAAAACACATTACCTTTTCACGTCTGACTAGATCTGCAGTCCCGCAGTGCTAGGTGAACTACAAGAAGAGCGTGACTCTGCAGATGTGTGTTTACATGGCAGAAAAATCATCCCCGTTGTGACTCAATGGTTCATTCTGTTTACATACACCAGTACACAAGCTCATTTTTATTTAGCATGCTTAAAAATTTCCTAAGGAGGTGTGTGCGCAATACAGGTTCTTATTGAAAAATATTCATGTCTGCAGTCAGGTACATAATGTTTCTTGAACAGAGGAATGGAAAGCTCAATATCAAACACTTCAATAACGAAGTGAAAAATATTTCTTTGCAAATTAACTATCTAAGATACCAACTTAAAACTCTTGCTTATATAGAAAAAGTGTAATTTTCACAATAATGTGAATTCTGCATAACTAAAATAAATTTCCAACTAATGTTTCTGTTTATACCATAGATACAAACCAGACCTTATGTATAGTATCAAAATCAGTGGCCTACTGGTTTTTTGGGAAGTTTTAGGTGCAGCAATTCAGTTCAAGATTAAAATTTTTTTTTTAATTAAAGAGCAGATTTTTTTAAGGATATTTGCAGTTTTGTTTCCCTCAAATGACCTCCAGTCTCCAAGCAAGTAAAAAGAAATAAGTTGAGGTGATTTTTTTTTTTTTAATGGTCTTGAGAGATGATTTCTCTGGTCCTTCAGGTATGCTCCTCTGGAGAGGAACACGCGGAGCATTAGCAGCTCTGTGCCTGTCCCTAGCCCTGCTTGCAGCCCAGGCTACTGTGGGTGAAGGAGGACTGGATGCTCTGTGCTGGTCAGATGTTCTCTTGCAGCACTTTCTGCACAGCTGACGGATAACCCTGGCTATACTGTGTTCTGCCTGGACCCTTTGAGCCTAAAGAACGTCAGAGACTGAGTCCTTTCTCTCTTCTTGTCTGAGTAGTGTTTGTGTAATTGTCGGATTAGCAAGGCTTCAGGCAGGTGTGAACTAATGATCTGACAGTGAATGGCTTGGATGCTCAGGTTTGGAAATATGTATATAAATTAAAACTTTTGAGGGCTCAGCTGCTCAGATACAGTGTTCTCTCTCTCCAAGGTTGGATGCTCAGTCACTTAAGATGGAGACTTGTATGCTTGCAGAATAGATTTTTTTAAAGGGATAAATAATCCATATTTGCTTTCCTACGTGGATATGAGGTACTTGGAAGAACCATTAATTTACTGAGTAAATCCTTTAGACTGCGGACAATCCCTGTGGCTGGATACTGCAGGAGACCATCATAAGCAGAGGCTGAGGTGATGCAATGCACCGTATTTCAGATTAAAGATTATCTCCTTAATTGATAGCTGGAAAGCAGACACTTAAACTACTCTGGCTTGTGAAATACTGCTGAGAAAATGGAACCTGTGTAAGTGCAATGAGAAATTGTGACCGAGTAAGGGGGCAATACCTGGACTATGCTGTCACAAACCCAGAGCTGTAGGCTTTGTAAATCTGGTAGTGTTAAACCCTGCCTTTGCACACAAAAAGTGCTTTCAAATAAAGGCAGAAGCACTTGTTCAAGAGATGTCCCTCCTGGGTGGTGTTCACTTAGTCCATGGGTGCTTCAGAAGTGCTGGTGCCAAAGCATGATGGGAGTGGCAGTTCTGGCTGACCTGGTGGCAGCTGTGGGTGTCCAGGTGTGGAGGACTTGACCTGAAGATTCTGCCTGACTGAGGGGTTACCAGAACAGTTTTTTTTCAAATCAGTCTTGAGTTTAGCCTTCCCAATTGTCAGTTTAATGGGGGCTTTGGTGCTGCCTTTGTGAAGGAATAATGAAGTCAGGACATCCCTACAAAATGTGCTGGAGAGAAGCTAATTGTTTGTAACATCATCCTTTATAATTATAACATCAGTCTTGGTATTTTAGTTCCTCATGTATCAGAAGTGATGAATCTTACCTCTTTAAAGGATGATTTTTGCTTGCATAAATGATATGCCTACCAAAAATCAAAGTAATCTCAAGTGTGTGCTGATTATCTTATGCAAATCATTTTAAGCTTATCTTGGGTAACACACTTGTTTCATTCTAGGGAGCATAAAGATGCACTTTGAAATGCAGACTAACATGGCCAGATGAATTACACCTTAACTGAGTTCTGCGTCACTTGGGGCTAAGGGGAAGAGGGGCAGCAGGGATTACAATTGAAGCAGCTGACAGTGTACAGAATATCTGCCTCTGTTACACCTAAAAGATTAGTACAGCATCCAAGATAATTGCTGCTTAATAGCTGCTCAGAGATCCTCATAAAGAAAAGCAATGACTGGGACACATTTTATGGATGTATTGGTTTTTTGCTGTAATGTGAAAGTGGCACAATGACTGTATGGTTCTAGCCAGTGTAAAGAAACTTCTACGCAACCTCTTTAACACGATGTATAATGACTAGAACTCGCAGGGGAGCATGTATTATTTGAGGGAGGATGGTTTATCTTGCATAGCTAACACTCTTTCTAATTATAGTGCTTTAAACAATGGCTAATAAAGCAAACTACACACCGTCATTGAAAAGCTAATAACTGCATTCCTCTTCAAAGGAATGGTGGTGTCAGCTTCCCTTCTCCACCAGGTAGCGGTGGTCCCTAGGACACTGTAGTCACTATTGTATGCATACTGCATGCTAAATGCTGAAACTCTATCCACATACAGATATGGTAATAGTGGATCATTAAACGCAAGTCAAGCCTTTTTTATCTTTCATCTGTACTCTGGGAACAATTCATTCGGTGTGGTCTGACAAAGTGTGGAATCCTAATGAGCCACAAAGGAAAAAGTAGCTTTGTAAGTGTATGTTGCTCCTATGAAGGGTGCTGTTTCTGCCTCTAATGTCTTGCCACCAAACATTAATATTGTTCATTTCAGAGCTCCCGTATCTCCTGTTTTCACCCTCCAGCCCTTTTCCTTGGCTTCAACTGCATAGGTGAACAAACCCTTTAAATTTAGTCTTGGTAAGGGATTAGTGGCCTACTGTTAAACGGCAGTTTGGAATACTGCTTTTGGAATGCTCACTGGTTACTTTGGTGACCTGTCAGAGAAAAATAGACATCACCAAATATGGTATCAGTTTTGAGAGGTGTGAGTTGCCTCATTTTACCACTTTTATATTGGGAAAATTGAGCTAATAAATGAATGTGTCAAGAAACTCTGGAACTTCTGTGCCTCTTGATTAAGAGGTAATGTTACACACAAGTAAGGCAACGGAAGGATTTACCTCAGTCTAAAGGGTTTAGGTTTAGACTGAAGAAATATGTAGGTACAGACCATGGAACACTGATGTTTTTTATCACTCATTCTCTATTATGGGTTAATTAACTGTGGCTCTGTATTCACTCCTACCTTCACCTTTCCTCCTACCCCTGTATTAAACCTTTTGCAAAAGGTACAATGAGATAGGGCCAAATACATCTCAGCAAAACAATTCTCTAGCTGAAACCATATTGTAAAGATGATTTCTAAATGTATTTAAACTTGTTTCCTCTCTTCCTGCTACCATTTCTCATCAACTCCAACAAAATTTCACACTTATGAAAGTGCAAGAAACTGGTAAGAGCGAGAAGCTCAGGCCCAATAATCTCTATGTGCTTTCTCTTGATCGAACTTAATTTAGTTTTAATTGATAGGGAGTGAAATGAACAGAGATTGTGGCATACTGTGATGACTTAGATGATGCAACTTCATATAGTAGTGTTGTTTCTAAGAGTATTTGTGGCAGCTTCCTTGACCTGTTTCTTCCTCTTCTCCTCTAACATTGTGGTAACTGAATGCTGAAAAGGCATCTTAGCAGGAAAAACAGGTATCTGAGATGTCCAGTCTGCAAAGAATGCAGTTACTTTGGGGAGGTGGGAGAAATAAGAACTGATGACCATACAGATATATCATACCACAAGGCTGAGGAAAGTAATTTGTATAACCACAGCCTTCTAGCATGGCAGGATGAAGTGGATGTTTTAGGCATGGGTTGCCAGAGGGCAGTATTGCTTAGAGAAAAGACTTGGGTGCTGCAGGAAAGGTTTTTGCCTCAAATGCCTTTTGCTTCATGTACATCAGATTACTTCAGTTAACTGGTAGCTTTATTGGGAAGAGGAAGAGGGGGAGTACCAAAGGCCCGGGAAGCCATTCAGATCTTGGGCAAAACACAAGCAGTGAATTATTACAGTAGGTGTGTGTCTATTCTTGACCGGGACCTGCTAAATCTTCCCTTCATCTCCAACATTCTAAGCAGCCTCACTGGACCTGGGATGCAAGTCTGCCCCTCAGCTACTGAACTGCACCTGCATCCTGTGCTCCTGCAACTGAGTAGAGAGGGAGAGACTTGTGCAGAAAGCAAGGCCCATAAACTTTTGGGCTTTTTTGGGCTTCCCAGACCAGTGCCAGCAGACCTGCATGTCACTGTCACAGCTGAGGAGTTTGACCTATCTGATGAAGCAGAACTGTGTAAAAGCTGTTCTCATGGCTTATTTTCTGTGCAGAGAGGCTGTTTTGCATGCATCAGAGTGGCTGCAGCAGACTGTCAGAGACACCGAGGCAGTGTTACCCAGTCAGCAGTTTCCCGCGGCAGTTCTATAGAGCACAAAATCTATTTCCGGGTAAAAGTGAATGTTGCCTGGCTTCCAAGGTTTCTGTAGAATATGGGAGCTTAATACTGGCAATGCCATCAGCTGGACAAAGGGGAATTGCTTTGCACTAGAATTAAAGTTTAGAGCAGCAGAGCTGAATTTTCTATTGTCATCCACACTGGGATTCTGAGATTGCTGCTTCAGACCTCAGTCTGGTACTTCTCACCTCTTCAAAGACAGGTCTTTGGCCAAATGCTGCCTATATCTTCATAAGACAGCTTTTCTTCTGGATGTTTCTGGACCCTTTTGACCAAGGGTTAGGCACAGTTTTTATCTGTTTCCAGCCTTTGGCATGTGAGTGAGGGTGGGGGGAGCTTGCCTTTGGAGCTTGTTCGTTTGTTGTTTCAGAGCTGCTGGCTGGGATACAAGTGTCTGCATGAGCTCTGTCTGTCAAAAGGCTGAAAATGGAACAAACTCTTTATCTGAAGAAAGAGCTTTCTTCGTGGTTTGAATGTTTTGGATGCAGGTGGGTGGTCTTGCTGCTTTTTTCAGGACCTTCTAAGGGCATACTTCAGTGCTATAGGGGCAGGAACCTTCCCTATTTGTACAGACTGCAGCCTTCAGCTCTTGGCTGCCCGTCTTGCACTGGACCTTGCTGTGGGTGGACAAGTATTTGGTGTTGTCACCTGGGCTAAATGGCTCGGCAAGGCTCAGAGTAACAGCTTGGGGAAAGCCTGGGGCTCTCTGGGATGCTTCTAGCACTCAGAATCTCTAGCCACTTTTTATTTTACATAGGTGCCGAAGTGTTTGAAGGACCAAGATGCTGCCACCTCATTAAACTCTGAGTTTAGGTTGTACTAAGTCAAGGCAGATAAATCCTGAGCCATTAATTCTCAACTTGATGACAGCCATGCAATGGCTGTAAGAATTTGCAAATAGCATAGGGATGGCTGGGTGGCAGTTGCAACTCTAACTTTTTTTCGGTGGTCAGATTATGAAATGAAATTTTGTGGGAGACGTGCGCATACGAAGCAATACAGGCTTAAGAGCAAAATAGGGAAGGAACTGTGTAAAATTGATGAGACCACCTTGATGCTCCATATTAAATACCTTGAAAATAGTCCATTGTCTTGTAAAGGGCACCGATGCTTCTATGTGGCTCTTCTGTACTCAACCTGAGCTGTTGCATTTCTGCCTTTGCCGTTCTGATGATAGTCTGTGAAATCCCTACTGGAGGCTACCGTGCAGGGACAGCTGCAAGAGACAACACGGTTTTAAGTGTTTACTTCGGGGGGGAAAGCCTGACAAATCCAACAGCAAATGTGCACCACCACGGCAGTTTGTAACAAGTTGTTGCCTGTTTTAATGATTTTTCACAGAGCAGCCTAGGCTGCGTGCAGGAGAGGGTCTGTTTAAACTTCTCTTGTGCCTCAGCTGCACATTGCTAGTAAGACAGACTTCAGTGGGGATTATTATGATGTTTTAGTGGCATGCATACTGCCACTCTACGTGGCAGAAACTTTCTGACTCACCTACATGCATCTAAATACTTGTTTACAGCGAATTTAGGTGCTGCATTCTCTGAATCTGACTGAACTATTTAACAGGTACCTACCAAGGTTTTGCGCAGCTTTGAGGCTTAATTTACATAATGACTTCTGAAAGAGAAAACGAGCTTGCTTTCTCAAGTACCTTGACTGTAAGGAGGGCAGAGGAGTGTAATAGTGTGTCAGGAGCTTCTGTCCCATTGCAAGTATTTAAAAAATGCACATGTTCTACAGCATTTACATGGTTGAAAGGGGTTCTCTGGGAGACTTTAGTATTGTTCTTTTCTTCCAGTTTCTCACTTGGACAGTGAAGACATGAAAGCAGTGACAGAGCTTGTTTTTGTCAAAGCTGATGTCAGAGAGATGTTTGAAAGTAAGTTTTATGCTGTTTCAGGATGAAATACTGTGTTAGATTGTGCCTCTTATTAACGATCATTGAGCTGAACAAGGATGCTTCATATCCCTTATTAAACACTCTTCCAGAAGGACAAAATCTTCTTTTGGAGTCCAGGCACAAATATCATGGGTAAGAGCTGATTTTATGGTTAGTTTATGACCACAGTGCTCTCTCTCCAGAGAGGTAAGATTGGTCTACCTCCATAAGCATTTGGCCTCTTATATTTCTAAAATGTTTGTTAGTCTCTTTAAATCTTTGGATTTGAGATGCAGTCAACAAAATTCTGAAAGCATAGTAGAATATAAGTAATGTAGCTATCTGATTAGTGAAATTGCATGTGAAATACATGCAAGCATTAAAATCTCCTTTTTAAAACTAGTCAATTCTATGGAACAAAGTGCCAGCATCTGGATTCAGGAAAGAACATTTAATAGCCTTTATATGAATTCAATATGAGTTTCTTAAGCTTTTCATCTTTAGCCCACTACAAAAATAATTTGGTTTTGTTGTGTTTTGGTGTGGGTGTTTTTTTTTTTTTTTAATAAGGAGATAATTGTACTATCTCTATCTTGGATTGCCCAACATTAGAATATGTAGGTTGTGTGTAAATTTTTTTACACTTTTTCTATTTAGTTTTGACTTTTTTAATGGATGTGGGTTTTGTGGGGGTGGGAAGGGATCTAGTTTTCCTGCAAAATTTGAACAAACATTTTGGTTGTCTTGGAGAGCAGATTTATAAAAAATATATCTGCCTTCCTCTTATAGCTTCAGGGGAAAAAGCCCTCAGTGTTGCCATGACTTGGAAGGACTTAGTCAAGGCAGGTCATAATCTGGGGTCGAAAATATTTTTCTCATACAGATGACTCCTGTTTGATCTGTAGAATTTATTTCCTTAGACATCTTCTGTAAAAAGTGCTGTTTCTGTTGAGTGTAATTGAGCTGCACTAACAAAGAAATGTTCTTGGGTTTTGGGATTTCTGTGGAATTTGCCTCTCAATCCAAGAGGAAAAATAATTCCCTTTGCTTTTTCAGTGCCTTCACTGCTTGTATCCAAACAGTATGGATGAGAAAAACATCTCCCTCTGCGACTTTACTGAAGAGGAGAAAAGAATGAGACAGGGTGAATGGGAGATGTTAAGAGAAATAAGGATGTGGCAGAAGTTTGCTGTAGAAAAAACTAATGTATATGTGGGAAGGAAAAAAGTGGTGTGTTCAGGTCTGATTAGATGGTAACATGCTGCAATTACAGGAGACCGGAGCTTCACTGGCAATTTTGTTTCTGTACATATTCAGCTTCTGAGTCTGGCTCAGGCTATTCTCTGAATCTGAATCTCTGAGTAACTACCTCTAGGCAACACACCTGCAGTCCCTTGATAAGGCTTCTGTCTCTCTCCTGCTGCATGCTGTGAAATGGTGTACTCATGCTTTAAAGCATGGGAGACCTAATCAGGGCAAGAGCAGAAGTCAAGACCACAGCGTAGTGACTAGAAGAAGTAGTTCAATCTTTAGTCAGGCTCTCCACAGGTTTTTAGACTGAGCTGTTTGACCGGGTTAAAGCTCCCCATAGTGAGTCCAACTGCAGAGCTGAACCCAGACTGAACTATTGTAAGAAATATTTTTTTAGTAACTCCTGGGTTTTTTGTTTGTTTTTTTTTCCCCCCAGTTCCTTTAAAAAAGTACTTCAAGTGCCAAAGAAAGAGGAGGAGGAGGAGGATCTTGGAAAATCCCCATCTTACAAGAAGAAAGCTTTGGTGTTATAGAATGAAGGTGATAAAACAGGACTTGTGCAGGAGTCGGCATCAAGAGGTGGTTCAGGTGGATGGAGGTTCAGAGGGAGCTCAGCCTCAAGAGATGGTCAAGGAACAGGTTCAGGTGGATGAAAGCCCAGAAGGAACTCAGGAACCCTTCTCACTAGTACAGCTGGAGCAAGGAGACCATCCCTCAGCAGCACAGCTACTGCCCTCTGCTCAAGAGCCCCAGGGAGGGGATGATATCCATGTACAGCCACAAAAGCAGCCAGTGCAAGGAGGCATGGCCCCAAACATGGCAGCACAACAAACAGATCCAGGGTGGGAGTTCCCAAAAGTGACTGTGAAGGTGCAGCCCCAGAACATGAGCCAGGGGTGGGAGTCCCCAGAGGTGACTGTGCAGGTGCAGCCTCAGAAGCCAAGCCCAAGATGGGAGGCCCCAGCAGTGACTGTGCAGGTGCAATTACAGCGGCGGGGCCCAGGGCCATCTCTCCCACAGGTAACTGTACAGGTACAGCCCCAGGAGTGCGGACAAGACACTGCTGGCATCAAGGTCACGGTGCAGCTGCAGCTGGGCTGTGACTCAGAAGAGATAGCCTGCCTCCAGAACCAAGGCGAGGAAGTGTTAGATGGTGGAGAACAGTGGACCCCAAAACAAAATCAGGGAGAGACAATGACAAGATCTGAAGGTGAGAGAGCACTTGCTGTGGTGGAGCTGGTGCCACACGGAGTTCTGAGCCAAAAGCAGGATCAAGAAGAAGTGGTAAAACCCCAGGAAGACCAGAGCCAAGAGGAAAGAGCAGAAGTGGTGGAGCTGCATGACGTGCAGGCTGGAAACAAAGCTGACTTGAATGGGATGGTGACACAGAAGCAGCTGCAGGACCAGAGCCAAGAGCAGGCACAGCTAAAAGCAGACCTGCCTCTGCAAGAGGAAGGCCGAAGAAGTATAGAGATGAGACAGGAGCGAGGTAATATCCAAGAAGGGCCCAGGGGGATGGTGCAAGACCAGAAAGAAGACCTAGGACAAGCGCTGTCTAAGAAACGTCCAAGAGGGGCTCCAAATTATTTTGTTGCTATTCCAATAACAGATGATCAGGTACTTTGAAGTAATTGTTCTATTAAAAAACTTAACTTTAAACTTAGGCTTAATTTCTTATCTTGGTTGCAGGGGTTCTTAACAAGCCACGAGTGATTAAATTCTGCCCCCTTACCTGCAGTAGTCTGTTGGGTCTGGGATGGAGTTCCACACAGCAGCCCTTGTCGGTGCTGTGCTTTGTTTTTGTAGATAGAGCTGTATTTATACACATCCACATTTCTGCTGCTAGGAAAAAAAATCACTTTCAGGATTGCCACTGCCCTTTCTATAGGGTCTGAGGTGTTGTCTCTCATCAGTAATATCTCCTATTCTGTAATCTTTTTTCAGATAAAAGACCCGGCTTTCATCATCTTGTGTTGTCCCAGTCTACATTTTCTTGGGGCTGTATTTAGTGCAAGGGTATTGATTTGTTTGTTCATCTTCTTTTCCACTGAAGTTCACAATGGAGAATGAAAATTTCCTTCTCTTCTGCAGGAGATTATAGAGAATTGATCTGTTTTCTCTTCTCTGTCTTTTATCTGAAAAACTTGCCCTGAGATCCTAGGTAGACAGTTAATTTCAAGAACCCATGTGTGAGTCTGCCTGCTCATATTTTGAGGTGTGCTGTGTTCTCTGACTCCTGTGTTTAAGCAGTGTTGGAAAAAACAACAGATCATTTCACCTCCATACTGTTAAACCAAAGTGCAGCAAACAGTGGAAATACAAATAGAAATATTTTCTTCTAGAGGCTTTGTGGGGGACCTAAAGCATTACAGTTACCACAGTAAATGCTTCTTCTGAAATATGTCAATAGAATCTTGCAGGGATTGGCTACTACAGGCCCTGTCTTATGATCTATGGAAGTAAATTCCAAAAATGATACAATAGCTGGAGAGACAGCTTTCACATTTTATTTACTTGTTAGGGTCTTCAAATGAATCTTAAGTAACTTTGGCACAACCCTTTGTACTTGTAAAGAAAGTGGAAAGATAGTGGCTCACCTTGAAGAACTACTTATTCCCTTTCTGCTACTATGAGTTTTGAAGCTCACACAAAACTTTCTGAAATAAGGATATGGAATGTCTCCGTTCCAAAGAGCACTGTCAGTACCTTCATGGACAGGTTTTTTACCCTTTAGCATTCCATAGACAACTGTGACCTGCTGATGGCAGTGTTTTGCTTTTCAGCTGCTCAAGGTATGCAAAAGCAGACAGAGCTTCTCACTTTGTCCCAGTACTTGCTGTTATCCCAAGGGGGGTTGGAAGGGATTCTGTTCCAGCATTGTGGAACAGCACCACTGTGAGGTGGGACATGCCCCATGCCCTTTGTGTGGGGGCAGCAGGTGACTATGCACCCAAATATATTATGAAGAGAAAGAAAAGCTTTGAGATGCCAAGACAATAAGCAGACTATTCCACCTGACAAAGATAGATGGGGGAGAGTCTTAATTTGAATCAGAAACTACTGTGTCCAACTAGCATGGGCAGAATGAAGAAACAGTATAAAAGCTGTGTAAATTATTAACATTTATAACATACGTGTATCTTGGTATCTTTTCCTATAAAGCAAATGTAAAAGGCAAAACCTGAATATTGGCTTGTATGAACAGAGTGAAAATACAATATTCTACTATCAGCTTCTGCTAGTAGTTTATGGTGCATTTTCCAATGAACCAAATACATATTGTTTCTTGCAATATATAACTTGATTCCTTTTTTTTCCCCTAGCTTAAGCTTTCATGCAGTACCTGGCATGACTATTTATGCTGCTGAAAGGCTATAATTAAGCAGGATTGATCTATACATTGTACAGAATTTTTCCTTTTTTTTCCCCCTCCAGTGTGACAAGGAGTTGCAGTGCAGTAGCTTGCTTTGGCAGGTTTTTGTTTTTACCTTAGTTAAGTGTAAAAACACTTGTGTATGTGTTAGAGGGAGATGCCAAAGGTGCCTTCCTCTTGGTAGGCAATTATTTGCTCTGGCTTTTCTTTAGCAGAATCATCTTTGAAGGTTATCTGGAGGATGGCCTCANCATACTGTTAAACCAAAGTGCAGCAAACAGTGGAAATACAAATAGAAATATTTTCTTCTAGAGGCTTTGTGGGGGACCTAAAGCATTACAGTTACCACAGTAAATGCTTCTTCTGAAATATGTCAATAGAATCTTGCAGGGATTGGCTACTACAGGCCCTGTCTTATGATCTATGGAAGTAAATTCCAAAAATGATACAATAGCTGGAGAGACAGCTTTCACATTTTATTTACTTGTTAGGGTCTTCAAATGAATCTTAAGTAACTTTGGCACAACCCTTTGTACTTGTAAAGAAAGTGGAAAGATAGTGGCTCACCTTGAAGAACTACTTATTCCCTTTCTGCTACTATGAGTTTTGAAGCTCACACAAAACTTTCTGAAATAAGGATATGGAATGTCTCCGTTCCAAAGAGCACTGTCAGTACCTTCATGGACAGGTTTTTTACCCTTTAGCATTCCATAGACAACTGTGACCTGCTGATGGCAGTGTTTTGCTTTTCAGCTGCTCAAGGTATGCAAAAGCAGACAGAGCTTCTCACTTTGTCCCAGTACTTGCTGTTATCCCAAGGGGGGTTGGAAGGGATTCTGTTCCAGCATTGTGGAACAGCACCACTGTGAGGTGGGACATGCCCCATGCCCTTTGTGTGGGGGCAGCAGGTGACTATGCACCCAAATATATTATGAAGAGAAAGAAAAGCTTTGAGATGCCAAGACAATAAGCAGACTATTCCACCTGACAAAGATAGATGGGGGAGAGTCTTAATTTGAATCAGAAACTACTGTGTCCAACTAGCATGGGCAGAATGAAGAAACAGTATAAAAGCTGTGTAAATTATTAACATTTATAACATACGTGTATCTTGGTATCTTTTCCTATAAAGCAAATGTAAAAGGCAAAACCTGAATATTGGCTTGTATGAACAGAGTGAAAATACAATATTCTACTATCAGCTTCTGCTAGTAGTTTATGGTGCATTTTCCAATGAACCAAATACATATTGTTTCTTGCAATATATAACTTGATTCCTTTTTTTTCCCCTAGCTTAAGCTTTCATGCAGTACCTGGCATGACTATTTATGCTGCTGAAAGGCTATAATTAAGCAGGATTGATCTATACATTGTACAGAATTTTTCCTTTTTTTTCCCCCTCCAGTGTGACAAGGAGTTGCAGTGCAGTAGCTTGCTTTGGCAGGTTTTTGTTTTTACCTTAGTTAAGTGTAAAAACACTTGTGTATGTGTTAGAGGGAGATGCCAAAGGTGCCTTCCTCTTGGTAGGCAATTATTTGCTCTGGCTTTTCTTTAGCAGAATCATCTTTGAAGGTTATCTGGAGGATGGCCTCATATAACTTTAGGGATTCCTACATATGACTGGCTTTTGAGAGGTGAACAAAAGTGCAGAGCACATCAGGAAGATAAATGCCAGGAAGGGAAAATAACTGTGTAAGCTGAAGACAATGTTGGCAGATGAACAAATGGGTATGAAGTGGGAAAAGAATAAATCTAAGCTGGAAACTGGAAAGTTTCCTGCCATTTGAGGAATGAGATCATGGGACAGCTTGAGGGGTCATGAATGCCTAACTTATTCTGCTATTTTAATGAGATTTCAGTGTCTTAATATATGGCCTGGGACCACATCCTGTGCTGCCCTGTGAATGTCCTTCCCGTCTTTTTCCTTTTCTTCTCTCTCTCAATTTTGCTCTTACAGATTTCCCTGCACTCACACCACCCTTGGTAATCTGGCAGTTCTGACATCCCTGGTTGGATGGTCCGCTCAAGGTATTCCCAGTTCATGTTCCT
>VYZQ01067264.1:0-24559 GCA_013400655.1 Mystacornis crossleyi | reverse complement strand
CTTCAAAGTGACACCTCAGACTGAGGCTCTGTTGATTCTAACACACTGAAACCCTACTAAGTTGGCCCCAGCTGTGTATACAAGGACTTCCTTTAAACTGGAGTATGCATGAACTCGTAAGTACCTCTGAGACAGGGGGTGACAAAAATCAGTATTTGTCTGCATGTGGGTGTGTAGCACCAGAAAATCAGGCTTTTGCTTCCACTGTAGAAGATGAAACAGAAGTGTAGGAATATCTTGCTCTCTGCTCTAATTACCCAAAGCACTGATGCGTTCATGAGATGTTCCAGACCTTTGATGTGTTTACCTGCATCTGAGGGCAGTTTCAGAAGGGCTTGATACTCTCTTCTTCCTCCCTACCCTGTTCCGCTGCTTTAGCCTGCAATGCAGAACCTAATCTGTGTCCTGGGCTTCCGTTCCACAGAACAGAAATAATCAATATATGTTATTTTTTTCCTTGCTATTTTCATACTAAGCAAAAAGAAAGCATAGTTCAACTAATGCTTCTCAAAAAGGCGTGCAATACAAAGACACTGTTTAAACTTCCAAGAATATGATTCTCAGAACATTTTTTCTTTTTGTTGATGCTGTTTCCTATCTCTTCCAGTTCTCAGCCTTGATATAACAGTTCTGCTCTTATCCTCCTGTTTATTTTCCCTTTTAAGTCATCAGTGTAGCGAGTGTTACAACTAGACAGGGGATGCCCCTTATGAACAGCTTCTTTGCCTCAGCTATATAAAATTAGCCACTTCACTATCCATTACCTCTTTCTTGACTCTGGCCTTCTCTTATTGTTCCATCCATTCCAAAGCTAATTTTGACTCAAAACAGCTGTGCTTTTGTTCAAAGTACTCTGATGTTATCCCTACTTACTAGGATTACAACCTCAACAAACCTGTCCATGCACAAGCTGCTTCTTCTCTAGTCTTTAACAGGAAATAATCTTGACTGGAAGATAGAGTAGAAGGCAGATGATGCAATTTCCTATAAGATCATATTTGGTACGTGCCTGTCTACAACACATATACAATTCAGTGCCATTGAGAGAAGGGACTGATTGACTCTTTTGCTGCCTGATTTGACTGTTTTGAGAGCACTACCTTGGCTCTCTCCTCACTCCTCAAAGATGCAGAAATGAGTAACTCACTTCTCATCTGAAAACTGGTTTTTCCCTCAACTCATTGTCTTGCTTAACTGAGAATTTTGTTCCCAGTGAGTCATAGCATACAAGGTCAATCTTTATCATGCTATTTTATCACCATCAGAATGTCTAATTTTGGTTCTGCAGCTTGTGTGCATGATGCTCTTTAAATATCATCTTGGACCTGCATTAGCTGTAAAAGCCATTACAACTGTGGGCAGCAGATCCTTCGTTTTCTCTGCCTGGATAAAACTGCATCTTCAGGGTTCAGGAAACCTAATATCTAGCTTCTGATCTGAACCCCTTAATTAGATCGAGGAGAATAATTTTGATTGCACGCCTAGGGAATATTCTGCCAGTACTTGTGTTTTTAATACAACGTGATTGTTCACTGATTGCCTGAAATAATTCCTTGACTGGGAGACAAGCTGCCAGTTTTCAAGCTGTTAACTCTGTTACCAATGATTTTGCTATTCAGAGAATTGTAACTTCCCGTGTTTTTCTATTCTGCATAACTTCTGACCATTTCTAGAACTTAATGAGTCTGGAAATTATGCAAATATGTGTCAAAGTCTATCCTTTTAATGACATCTCCAAAGAGATGGGTTTTTTGTCTCCCCTCTCTCAGCAAAGCAATGGAATTAATTATTATACTATGAATAGGAATTTTTTTCTTTACCTTTTAGTCAGTACTTTTGGTTGTCATGAGCTAGGTGTGAATTTTAAATGCTGTCTTTTTGAGCAGCATGATGGGCCAATGATTTGGCTGGCAAAGGTCAAGATGCTCCTGTCAGCTGTCTCTGCCTCATCACGCCCTTACGATGGTTTGTCAGCAAGTTTAAGAATTCTGCCTGATCTAATGAAGTTTTTTAGCCTCTGAAGTGTTCCTGACATTAGCCAAGTGACTGGCCCTCCATTTGCTTTTGCTCCTACATCATGGACTTCACTTTCAAAGTGGAGAATTAACCTATCTCTTGATCAATTAACTGCAATTAATTGGTGAATACTGAGCACTGCTGGGTTTATCTTGCTGCTAGTGACCTCATCCACTTTGGATAAAAGATGCTGCTTAAGATGTCTTGGAATTTTCCTAGGGTATTTTTCACATGAGCTAGAGAAGACAGTGTCTGGAAAATTGAGTGCCAGCCTGGCATGGGCTGGACACACTGTCCAGGAACCTTGCTCCTATACTGACTTCTTGAAGACCATTTCTGGCCTTGACCTTTGTTCCATCATTAACCTTTCTGATGAAAATCTGCTCATGGCAGTAAAACCTTCACCTTCCCAGTAATAACTCCTTCCTGCTGTGCCATAGGCTTGGTGCTGGGTGGTATCCAAGAGGAGATGCTATTTTCAGGTTTTCTTTCTTAGGTGAAGATCTACCTGGCTTCTTTTTATGCAGCTAGGGGAGGCTATATGCTGGATGATGCACGGGGAAGGGCTTTGTTTTCTAGAAGGAGCTTAGATGCTTTTCTGCTGTGTTTATTCTCTGGGGCTTGCTGTGCTTTGACCTACTGGCATGGGAACAAGAAGATTTAATATGCAGAAATTCTTCATGTTAATGTGTTCTATTTGACAAGGTGCCAGCAGCACTTTAGGGTTGTTTGATACCTAACTATAATCACCTAGGACCATTTTCAGATGCCCTACAGTGTTTGCAGTACTCACACTGGACCTACAGCCAGGCTGTATCTTCTGCAGCAGCAGCTGGAGGCCAGGTGGACATCCTGTAGGGCATCTAAAAGGGCATTAGATGCTTGTTTGGACAACTGGATCCTATTCTTTGTGTTTTCCAGATGGAAAATAAAAAAAGCAGTTGCCTTGGCAAAGTGATCAGACAGCCCCAGCTGCTGTTCCTTCATAAACACTGAGAAGAAATATTTTAAACTATTAATTAGCTAAACTCCAAGCCAGAGACCTGGCCTTGATACAAATACATATGAAAAACCAGTGAACACACATGTAGTTAAACTTCCAGATAGGTGAAAAATAAAATGGAAGTAGGGTGATTTCAAACAAGGCACTCATCAGATATGCAATATGCTATTTTTTACACAGTTTCAACATTGAACTTCCTTCTCTCAGTGCCTAAGCAGTTAAGAAGTAACAAAGATAAGTGTCAAGATTGGGGGGGAGGGAATCTGGCTGGGAGAGCCACAAATGCTGCATGTTTGTTTTAAAATATTGATTTTTTTTTTTTCCCTTTTCGCCCCACTATTTTATCCCCTCTATGCAACCGAGGTATAAAGACCTCTGAAAATAAGAAAAATGGCTGGGGAGTACTCCAGTTTAGCCAAGGCTTTCAATGTAATTTTGGAATTATTTCTTACTCTTTAAGCACAGCTGTTAAACAAGACATCTTCTGTTTTTTGCAGCCTTGTAGGGATCTGCCTCATGCAAACCTTGCCTTGCTATTCTTGAGACTCTGCATCCCCCCAGGTTCATGAAAACCAAGAATAGTTCAGCTTGGTTTGACTTCTCATTAACATCCTTACCTGAAAGACCTGGAAGAAAGTAAATCCTAGCATTACTCACAGATGCTTTTTACTATGAAGGATAAAACCTTATTGTTTTATAAATACATGACTGAAATTTTTAAACCAATACCATCACAAACACTTTGTATCATGTTATCTGGGGAAGGAGTATTAGGTTTGTGTGATGTTGCCTCCTGAACTGCTTTAAGTGCTGTGGCATTATAGTAGTTTTGGGAATCTAGCCACCTTTTTTCTTTTTTTTTCCTGGAAGCACTTTGTTTCTTGTTTTGCTGTTTGCAATAACTGGTGGCTGCATCTTGTTTCTGGCAGGGCTGCCATGGACAGATGCTTTCTTAAGTTCACCATTGTGATAGGGGATTTGTGAATTCAGAAGGAATTGATGCAAACACAGAAGTTTGGATCCAGCGTCAGGTTTGCAACATATGTTTGCATCTCATGCAGAACTTCGGTTTTGAGTACTTTTCTCAAATTCATCTGTTGCCTGTGACAGTGCAAGAATGGGTTATCTGCTGTATGTTTTAACTGTCTTGCTCAAGAAAAATGGGGTAGTGGCTTTTCGTCTAACCTCCCTGTAAATATTTTTTCCCTATCTACCCACTGTTAATTTCTTTTGTATGTTATCTTTTTCCAGAAGCTGTGGAAGAATGCTTTATTGAAAGGAATCTCGACATTTCAGGAAGTAAGGATTTCAAACCACATCTGACTTTCCTGAAGCTCTCCAAAGCATCAAGGTTGAGAAGAAGGGTAAGTAACTGGGTTTAAAAATATCTTTTCTGGGATCTGTTCTAGTGATTATTTTTCTTGTAATGAGATCCTTGGGATCCAAGTAATAATCATTGCAACCAGAGAAAAATATAACTTCTTATTTAACAAAACTTTTGTATAGGCTGTTCAACACAGTTGTTTTTTCATATGTGACTGGAAGAAATGAGGTCTGTTGCTAATACTGGGTAAGGCTCTCTTGTAGAGTACAGAGTGCTTCCCTTCTGCTGTGGCTGGTCAAATCTGTGAAAAAACAATGTCAAGCTATTTCCATAGGGCAGGATGGCTTCTCAGCAATATTTGTCTTCTGAGTAATATTTACCTCAAAACAAGATTAATGTCATGTTGGAAGTCAGGCTGGTGCCTTGATTTATACTAGAAATGTGTGATGTGCTTTTCTAACCTTTACTGCAGCATTGTATGGGATTTATCACAAACAATTAAAGTAAAAAACAACTCTGATTAGATTGCTCATTTCCCAGTGGAATAGTGTCCTGCTTGTTTCCAGGAATAATACTTGTATTTATGAGGTCAATATATTGCAAACCTGAAACACTAGAGGAGCATGCAGAAAGAAAAACAGAAAATGCTATAATAGCTGAAGAAAATGACCTTGTTCAAGTACTTCATATTGACTTGATATTAGCCTTTTGTATACATGATAAAATCAAAGTTGGATAGGACTGATAGAATCTCCAGCACAGAACTTTTTTTTACTGCCTATAGGGATTTTTGTGAGCACAGGCATCTGCAATGTCTAATGTAAAAGAAACTATACCATAGGCACATATCAATTACTGTTGACTCGTGTCTGGAGTATTTTCACACTTCCTCTTACTATGAAATTTAAAATTAAAAAACAGAATTGTAATTTCTTGAATTCTCCCCTCTTTTGATCTCTAGCACTAAATATAGCTTAATCTTGCATAGCATGATTTATGTGTGCCATCTCCTTGCGTATAAATATACAAATATGCAAGTGTATAGGTCTTTGAATGTTGGAATATCAAGTGGTATGCCCACAAGTGGATGCAGCATTCCTGGTGCGGCCTCACCAGCACTGAGCAGAGGGGAATTATCTCCCTCAATCTGCTGGCAACATTCCTCCTAGTGCAGCCCAGGATAACACTGGCTGCCTTTGCTGCAAGGACACACTGCTGGCTCATGGTCAGCCTGGTGTCCAGCAGGACCTCTTGGTCCTTTTTCTGCAAAACTCTTTCACAGTCAGCTGTCAGCCTGTACTTGTACCTGGGTTCATTCCTCCCCTATGGCTGACCTTTGTGCTTCTTATTCAGCCTCATGGAGTTCCTCACAGTCCATTTTTCCAGCCTGTTGGGATACCTCTGGTTGGCAGCACCGTCTAGTGAATCAGGCACTTCTCCCAGCTGCTGAGGGTGCACTCTGCCCCAATATCTAGGTCATTAATGAAGGTGATAAACAGTACTGGACCCAGTACTGGCCCCTTGGGTACATCTCTAGTTACCAGCCTCCAGCTAGACTTTGTGCCACCAATCGCTACCACCTGGAACTGGCCATTCAGCCAATTTTCAATCCACCTCAACTGTTCAGCCAGCCAGTAATGAATCAGCCTCCTCTATGAACATCTTACAGGCAACAGTGTAAAAAAACTTTCCCGAACTTCAGGTAGACAATGTTCACTGCTCTTCCCTTATTTACCAAGCATGACTTTTTTCTGTACAAATTTGTTTTCAAAATAAAGCCTTTGCTCCTAAAATAATATTTTACAGATCAGGACTGTGAAATTGAAGTGGAGTAGGGCCATATGTTGAGTTGATTGTTAGGGACATGTGAACTCAGTAAGTCTATGTACAAATCTGCCTGAGATTAAAAGGCTTAACCCTAGACATAAAACACAATCTCAAAGACCAAACTGGAAGATTAGTGTGTATGTGTTTTGAGATATGATGCATCAGTTGACACTGTCAACTTACTGTATTTATCAAAATATAATATGAATAAAAAGGAGGAAAACTGATAACTTTTATGGTATCCCATTCCTAAATACTGCAGGAGAGAAATCAGCCTTCCTAAACACTAGAAGATGCCAAAGTATGAATTAGACAAAATATCACTTAAGTTATTATGATGCCATCTACTGGCTGTAATTACTTTCTTTATACCATAAATAACTGTTGCCTTGTGGAAAGGGTGCTGTTTAGGTATTTCATGCAGTGTAAGTGCTTCTTATATGAAGCTTAAGAGTTAATTGCTAACACAAATTATATTTTACATCTCGAGAATACTTTGTTAATGAGAGGTATGTGATGATACTGGTGGTGTAGCTGCAGACCTTGTTCTCATTTGTGGGGAAAGAGGAGCTGGTTCTCTTTAGAACTAATACAACTATAACCTTTCACCTTGAGAAGTTGTGCATCTTTGGCCTTGGTTGTGCATCTAAATATCCCAAGAGGCTGGAGAGAGCTTGAATTGTGTGCTTTTTATTCTCAATAGCTACCAAAGGAGCAGTATGTGCTGTTTGAAGATTAGGTTCAAAATGGGCAGTGTGACCCTGGCATAAATATAACATATGGGTTCTTCAGGTGTTTTGACCTCTACCTTTCCAAGGAGCCAAAAGGGAACAGTTCACCTCTTAAGAGAATCCACTTAATTCCTGGTAGTAAGAGCCTTTTCAGCACGCAGACAAGGAACATTTGCAGTGTAGGCTGTTAGCCTTTAGTCCTGGGCACTGCTTGCACTCACCTCTGCCAGAGCAAAGCTGTGGATCAAGTGCCTCTGTGCTAAACTGGAAAATGTTTTGTTTGTTCCCTTCTATGCTGCTTTAAGTAGATTCACTTGGTGCAGATCTGGAAAAAGCTGTGGTCTACCCTGGGTTGTGACAGAGAGCATACTTGTTATTTAACAAGTATTAACAAATCATATACTTGTATTAAAATACTTGGTGCCTGTTAATGGAAGGGCAGTCCTAATCCTGCCCTCTTCTGGCTGCTTGATAAGTTATCTTCAATGATGTGACCTTACTCAAGTTTCCATTATCCTCCCGAATTACCCAGAAAACAGCCCATGCGCAGTGTGTCTCTGCATTTCAGCAGAACTTGAACCTCATGGCATTTAGGTGACATGTAGCTCCTGGCTCCTGAATAGCCTGGCTCTGACTGACACATGGGTATCTCCAGGGCACAGAAAAATGTGTGCGTGTGGTTTATTTAAACTTTCAAGGGTTTCAGTCACCTCTGGTAGCAGTTCTTAGTGGTTTGATGTGTTTGGTTGTGAAGCTCTTTATATCTGCTTCTGTCCAGGTGACACTGGCTGTTGTGGCTGTTTTCCCACAATCCCCATGCTGTGAACAATACATACCCTTCTGCTAATAAGGCTGTCATTATGAGGAAGAAATCTTGTAAAAATATTTTCTTTTTTTTTTCCCTCTTGTGTTTGGGAGCAGCTCTGAACAAACTGATGGCAATTTCTTTGAGGCAATGTGCTGCAAGGAGCTTGGAGCCTTGTTGTCTCACATACTCATTAGGTTAAGAGAAGGTGGAGACTATTCTTTGTTGCTTAATGATTCATATGTCCCTCACTACATCTCCATATGTATATGCCCCTGGCATATGTGGTTTGCTATAGGCTAAGTGCTTTGTGGGAGCACCTTGTGTAAACTGGCAGCCTGTTGCTGTCTGAATTAAAGCCATGGGAACCATGGAATTGTTGGATTGCTCACCCATCCCTGGTGACACCTGTACTGGGCAGCTAGTGCTGCTGTGCCCAACCTTGCTGAGGGGGAGAAGACCAAAGAAATTGCTCTGAGCAACTGCTGATTTTTAGTCTTGGCAGTCATATATTGCAATGATTTCTAAGCATGTGCTTTGGTTATGGCAATGAAGTTACTTTTCTTAGTCTGAAAAGAATATATCAACATTTGAAAACACATCTCTAGGAGTGTACGTGTTCATTTACGTGTCATAACTGTTGTAGCATTTGGGATACTGACAGTGCTTGGTAGTTATCTAAGAGCAGCTGAGGTTTTCTTTTTCTTTTCTGGCTTGCTAAAATGAGCTTGTTTTCCCAGTGTGTCACTGAGTTAAATTTCTTTTGAAAGCTACTTTGCTCACAGGGATGAAGGTGCGTGAACTCTATTTCTAGCCTGTCTTTAGCACAAAATTTAATTACTGTTGTGGAGTGTGAACACCAAAGAGAAGGGTTAATGTTTCAGTCTGTTTAGACAGCAGTAAGATAAAACTGAGTGAAGTAAACTCTAGGTGAAATCCAGCAATCCCTCCTAAAGGCAATTCAGAATAATTAGATATGGTGACTGTGAACTTGCTTGAAATATCTAAAATTAGGTGGATGCATTTAAATAACAGTAGGTTAAATTGATCTGATTTTGTATCTTTGGTATGGCTTTTTCTTGAGGAGTGTGGGGTAGGTGGATGATTCAGCAAAAGCCAAACCTCCTATAACTTTAATTTTTAATGGTTGACTTTTCTCAGTATCAACTTAAGTGCTACCACATAAAGTTCATGTTGTTATCCTAATCAGAGGTGAGGTGGGGGGTGGTATTTTCTTTGCTGAATTTTGTTAAAATAATACTTGATGCACCTGCACCTTCCTAAAATGCATGTGTATTTGTGCAAATATAATATACATATAATGTCAAATTTCTCTTTTAATGTATAGGGCTTCAGAAAAATTTGTACGGATCTGTATAAGGAATATGAAGACAGCCACTTTGGCACAGAGGTCCTCAGTCGAATTGATCTCTGTGCCATGCGTAAGAAGAAGCAGGAATCTGGTTACTATTACTGTGAGTGTTCAATTAACGTGGGCTCCAGTGGTAAGGAAGAGAGTAAACAGCAAGAAATGCAGACAGAAGATGTGGGAGAAACAAGCACTGAAGGCTTCCCAAACAGCATAGCAAAGGCTGAAATAGGAGCAACTGCTGCAAGCTGTAAGCTTGCCTCGACTGCAGTATCTGATGATAAACCATCTGAAAATATTGCTGAGGCCTCAATTGCAATTAAAGAAAAAGAAATCAATGAGGCAAAGGGACAGCCTGCAGCTACAGATGGGACTTTTCCTACAGCTGGAGATATCTGCTCAAAGTCAGTACTTGGTCTGCTGCCAGTAAATTCAGATGTGTTGAAAAGCTTGGAAATAGAACAAGAAAAAGCAAAGATAACAGATGGTAGTTTGCAAAAAACTGAAGCAACAGAATACGCACCTGATCAGACAACAAGTTTGGGATAAAGTTGTTGCAGTCCCTGGTGAAACTGGTGAACCCACACTTGTTGAGGGTGGAGAAGGCAGAAAGCTACAGTGGGGCTGAGCTGCACTGGGCTGAGATCAGAGGGGTGGGTATGGTGAATTCATTTTTGGCAGGGAACAATTTTTTTAGGAGTCTGACAGAAAAAGTAGCCCAAAATCTGAGGGGAATATCACTGAAGATTTTAATGCTGGAATGCCTGACTCTAAAGCTATACCGTGAGTGTGTGTGAGCACGTGTACTGCAAAGATAAGTGAGCTGTGGTTTACAGAATCAGACCCTTCAGCAGTCACCCATTGATACAAAAGCTGCTGCCAGACACCTCTGGTGCCCAAATTCACACTGCTACCTTGGTTGAGTTTCTTTCTGCCCTGCTTCACCCCCTGTCCTGGGCCTGCACGCTCGAGTTTTCTCCTTTGTCTGCCTGCCTTGTCCTCTCTGAACACTGCCTAAAGACACCTTCTCTTGCTTAATCCCTACAGCTGCTGTGATTTGTGACTCCAAACCATGATTGCAACACTGCCATTCATTGCATGTCTGTAACAGGTATATGGTTTTAGCTGTTAACACGTTATTGTGAAGTACATGATTTCCTTTGACCTAGTAGCTACTTAATGAGAAGATTATTTTGCCTGACTTATGGATATAGCAGTTTTGGAAGAAAATGAGGTCTAGCACTAAACACTTTTCTTTGTTTTCCTCTTCCTCTCCTTTTCTTTATCTAACGAATTGTCTTTGTAAAATGCCTTGAGGAGGACACAAGGGACAAGAGCGCTTTTCTAAACCGGAGTTTTGGCTGGGGCTGACGTTTCCTGGCTTTGCCCTTCGCTGGCCGAGGCCCGAGCCGAGCTGTGCCCGCTGGCCTTCCGGCCCGGGGGCGGCGTTCCCGGCGGAGCCTCGCGGTAGCGGCACCAGCAGATGGCACCGCTGGAGAGCCAGATGCGCCGGCAAGGGAGCGGCGCCTCCCAGCCCCGCGCGTCCCTGGAGCCGCGGAAAGGGAGGTGGTCGGGCTCTTGGAAAACGTCTTTCTTCCCTTATCTGCTCTAATTGCTCACTGAAAAGGAATGTTTTGTATTTTTAAAGCTCCTTTCTCTCTTTTTTTTTTTTCTCCATTCGTGGGGGAAAAGAAAAAGTGTGCATTTCAATAAAAGTGCATGATCAAGAAGTAACTCCCCCTCTACTCACATACACACACAAAAAGTGTAGTAGCATCAAGCATATGGTATTTTGCTTGCCTACAAAGTGTGTGGGAATACACGTTTAGGTAGAATGGCCAGGATGCCCTCTGTTAAATTAACATCAGGCTGGTTTAGAACTTGTTACCAAACTTTTGAAAAACAAAGCGCTGTATTTGTACAATTTTCACAGAGACTGGGGGAAACAACCCTCCCCAGCCAGCCACTGTGCAGGAGGAAAGGGAAGGCTCTGCATTTAATGAACCTGCTTTGTACTCACACTGGGGTTTGTGTCAGATCCCTTGTGTTGCAGTGCTTGGCAGAGCATTTATTTTTATGTCCCTCCACTGAAGGTTGTGGACTTTGAAAAGGCTGTCCCCAAATGGTCTTCTAAATGCAAATTCCAGAGTAGCTATTCCCAGCTTCTCCGGGGTCTTCAAAAGGCAGCTAAATTGTTAGAAGAAGATTCCAAGGTTATTTTGGGAGAGTACTTAATAGTGACACCTCAGAGAGCATCTCTCTGTCAGGGCATTCTGAATGATTTTCTTTTTTCAAGGAAAATTTTCTTCAAATATACACTGAGGAAACAGTGTTTCTTAGGTTTTCTTTTTCTAATTCAGAAAAGGATTAGCAGCGTCATTCATTGTAAGAACTGAAGTAGATTCAATGGCCTAGGACAAAATACACTTTACAACATGCTGTATTTCTTCTTATTGGAAATGTTAATTATCTTTTTATAGACAGATGGCACTGGAGTGTAGCAAATGTGTGGTGAACCTGCACTCATAAACAATTGGGGGTTTAGTGTGCACAGGTTCCAATTAAGTTTAATTCTGTTTTAGGGTTATTATAATGATAGTAGGGTAATTAATTTCACTTATCTTGGGAGTAGAATAACTTGTTTTGGTACATTAAGTTAAAAGATATACTTAAGTTGTATCATTGTGATTAATCTTGACAATTTAGAAGAGCACTCGAAACCAAATATCTACCAAATTCATCTCTTTAGTCTCTAATGATGACCAAGTCAAAATAAGCTCCTATGTGATTTCTTCAAATCATAAGAACTTATTTTTAGCTTTGTGGTGGAGAATATAAAAGAAGACTTATTTAAGTCTTAAATTTTTTTGGTGCTCTGCTTTAGCCAAGGGTATCAATGTTTTTTTTTTTTCCCTGGTGTTTTTTTTCAAATTAATTGAAATATATTTGATTATTAGACATTTGTGATGTAAAACAAGTGGGAGAGAATTTCTGAAACAAAAATGTCTTTTTATTGCTGAAGCAGATTAATTGTCATTCTTTTTGACTACTGTAGGGAAACTACACTGTGAAATTCAGATCCAGAAGGGAATTTGATTTTATGATCCCTGCATTTGCTGTTATTTTCCAATGAGTTTTTTTTTCTCTTTATGGTCTCTAACTTGCATATTCTTTTCCCTTTGAGTAATATTCTTTATGAGCACTAGTAATTTATGTAAAAGTGTAATCTACTACTATCTTGTAATTGAATTTTGTTGAATGTAACTTGAGTTATTGATACAATGGTACAGCATTGGGGTTGGAGAGAACTTGGAATAAATATTACCCACTGCCTATGACTTTTTCTTTGGTCAAAGTACTAAATGATGAACTGCACTGCAATTATAAGTATTTTCCAAGCAAGTAGAGAGGAGGCTTTGACTACAGCATCTCCCTCAGTCTTGGCTGGTTTTAACTGGATATTTGTTAAACTAGCTATTCTAATAAAGAGGATGCCAAAGCCAGAGAAAGGAGTGTTCTGTAAATACCTCATCATGAGTACCCTGGTCACTGTTAGGCACGAAACATCAGATGGGCCAATTTTTTTCCTGGATATTACATATTTTGCAGGTTGGACACAAGTAACCAAGAGCCAGATGTTTCTGTGTCTAAATACATATTATATTAGTTAGCTCACCTGGCTTTCCCTTTCCATAGTCAAGTACTTTGTACATATGCAGAAGAAAGTAGAGACACCTCCTTGATTGCCTATGCTTCACATCAGGAAGATGTCTCTTCTCTTGGCACAGCAGAGCCAGCAGAAAGGTAGTAGCTTCAGGTGGGAGCCCTACAATCATCCTGCCTGATCCCTCAGCTAGGAGCAGGAGGTTTTAGGGGTGAGTAGTAAATTGACCTTCTTGAACCATGTTATTTCTGTTTTATTCTGCTGTTATTAGCCACACTTTTGATGGTGTAGTGTATTAGCAAGGCAGAAGTCCTACACCATTTCTTTGCATGCAGGTAGAAGGGAATAATCCCTCAATTTAACATTTATCAACACTTTGCTGTTGTTCCTCATAACATCTTATGTAAAAAAAACCCACAAAAAAATTCCACCCTCCCCCCACTAAAACCAACTTTCCTAAATTCTCTATCTGGAAAAAAAACCTGAAGCAGTTTTTGCACAGGCCCACACTCCTTGCAATGTCACCCTGACCCCCAGCTGCAAAGTTGCAGGCTTATCCAGGAGAGAAACTTGCTTATGGCACTCTGGAGATCAGAGAAAACCATGGATTTTCTCTGTTAGTAAACCTACCATTCTTTTCTCATCATATTGTCTTGGAACTAAAAGCAGATGTTGGAATGAAAGACAAGTTTGATAAGTAGTCTTGTTGAAAAAGCCACATCTTGGGGAATAGTTAAATGTTGGTAAATACTCTCCTTGTGGAAGTGGCTATTCAGAGTTAGAACCAGGACACATCTGTGGCCCCATAAATCCTAAACAACTTCATGAAGTTGTATTCTACAGTTTTCTTCTCAAAACCACTCCCAGATAGGCTTAAATCCAAGCACTGTGTGGGCTTAACACCTCCGAAGCTGGCTTCTGACCATGTGTTTTGGTCACTGACCTGTGTGGCAGAAACATGAAGCAAGTCTTGTAAAAAGAGTCTAAAAAAAGACTATATATTAAGTGAGTGCATACTTTTCACACTCATGAGAAAGAAATAAATTAATTAAAAAGAAAAAAAGTTTTTAAAAAGGTAATGAATCTCCATCCAGGGCTTTTTCTTTTCTATTGCGTAGATCAACTTTTGCTCTCCTAATTAGAAAACTGCTTTTTAAGACTAGCTGAAAACATTAACAACTTCTTTTAGAAATTTTATTTAAAATTATTTTTGTCAGAGTTGCAAGATTAGGGATGTCAGTGTTTGGATCAGAGGTGAAAAAACAAATCTTATTTTTAAACTGGGTATCAATGTTTTTTTTTTTTCCCTGGTGACAAACAAACAAGCAAACAAACAAAAAACAAACAAACAACAACAAAAAAAAAAACACAAACCAAAAAACCCAAACCAGTAAATTGCTGCCTGGCTGTTTGCTACCCTTTGAACCTCCAGTTTCTTAATGTAAAAAAGAGAGATGGGCACCTGTATGAGATAGTAGCTTATAGCCCTCTCTGCCAGAAATCCAGCATTTATTATCTGCTGGTAGGTGCCTAGTTCAGCTTTTATGCTGTTGAGTAAGAAAAAAATAATACTGAATAAGCATTAACTAGTGGCAAGTACATTGGTCAGAGAGAGCTGATCACACTGAGTTTCCAATACACAAAATTTTATGGGAAGTTTGACTTGTCTTTTTCTGTGACACAGAATCTGCTCAACTGCCTGTCAGTAGTGAACTGGAGTCAAAGACCTGTTGAGGGTTTTTCTTTTGATAAGTTCCCTTCAGGTAGAGGGCTAAACTTAGGGTGCTCTGTGGTTCATAGGTGTTTTTCAGAATTAAGCTGATTTGAGATTAAATCCTGCTCAGACTGTAGTGGAGGCAGTGCCATCAGTGGCACTGAGGTCTCATTTAGGGCTGCTGAGACCAAATCAAACCCCCAGTTTTCTGCATGATAAAGGCTGTTATTGAGAGTGGATGGGAATTCTGTTTGCTGAAATAAATTTAATTGAGAAAGGAAGAGATTCTTCTGCACAATCAGATCTTTTTTAAGGCTTTGCCTCCAAATACAGTATCCTGATGTGAGCATACTTCACAGAATAAGTAATTCTTTTATCTGTATAAAATCTACGAACCTGATTCTTGAGTCTTATCCCAGGGGGTGCTGTCTCCTTGTGTTAGGTGACCTGTGGGAAATCCAGCCTGAACAGGCACCCTGGCCAGACAAAAAGGAGGCTGAGGGGGCTGCGGGAGACTTGGCAGCTCTGCTGACAAAATTCTGTTTATTCTCTCAACTTTAACTTTATGAAAAAAGACCTTTTTGCTCTTGACTTACTTTACTAAAACCCACTAACTAGCCTCTGAGCCTGATACTGATATTACCCTATTTACTAATTTCACACATCAAGCACCCAGAAAGGATTATTTGCAGAAATAATCAAATTATATTGAAACAAATAAAACATAATTGAAATAAAATTATATTGAAGCCATATAATTTCAGCCTGGATAATTGAATCCCTTTAGGTACTGTTATGAAACCCTTTACAAAGTGAGTTATAAATAAATACATTATAATGTTAATATGTTATCCGTCAAAACACAAATGAACCTTGAGTTTTGCTAAAGTTATATTTTAAGATACATTTCAGGGCATTTTAACTTTTGGTGGCACAAGAAAAACTTTAAATGCATAAGAAGTGATGTAAACATAAAATTTCAGGAGCTTAAGCTTTGAGAAAAAAACATTAATCTGACAAGAGATAGACACCCTTGTGGCAGTATTTGTTTTACATTTTTTATTTCTTTCTCCATGTCTCTTACTATCCACTGAGGGCAAGAGACAGGTATCTATTGCTTGGCCCATCTGCACACCTTATCCCTTGACTTGTCCGATGCACCACCCCCACTCCTGTGCTGCCACCCATCTCAGTAGCTGCAGGACTTACAGTGATGCTGTTCTGGTTTCTTAAAGCAGAAAGGGAGAACTGTTGCTTCACTGGTCAGTATTTATGTGTACAGAAAGCAAGCAGTAATGCATGTGAAGGCGGTCCATAAAATCAGGTCTCCCTCACCACTTTAGAGCCAGGAGAAGCACTTTCACATTTAAATCTGCGTGTCAAAGACGTAAAGTACACTTCCTTTTCCAGTGTCAAGAGCATGCATGGCTTTATAGAATTTGCTAAGTTGATTCACTGCCCCATCACTAGACTTTGTTTTAACACTGCTCTTCCCATTGTTGTTTATTTTCTATCCTACTCATAGTTTAGTCTTCCTTCAATCCAAGTATCCAGTTAGGTATGGGGCCCTACACTTTGACTTCTTCCATGATGCTTCTGTATTTGCCTGCATTTCCCGGCTGGAGCCTTTTGCTCAGCCTGTTGCTGCATAGCAGGATGCCCAGTGTAACCCCTTTGAGCTGGTAAGGGCTCTGGGCTAGCTCGCTTTGGCAGCTGTTAGTCTGCTGCATGTAAGCCCATTCTGCTCTGGTTTGCAGAGCCCCTGGTGCAATGCGGGCACTGAGCCATCCCAAAGTCTCTGAGCCGCTGTGATGCTACTCAGAATAACTGAGCGAGTGTGCTGCTGACTTACTGCAAATAGAAAGTGGGGCCAGCACAAATTGGGATTGCAGTAAATGTACTAGCAACTGTACATCAGGGTCTCACAGAGCTGCACTTACATTTTCCTTTGCAGATGCTGGTTGTTTAAGATCAGACAGAAGGGGCACAAGTTCTCCCTGTAGTCTTCAGTTTACTCAGATACTCAGAGTAGCAGCAGGAAATTGCAGGATGTAGTGTCATGGGCTGTCCTGTCTCAGGCTGGCTCCAACTTTGGACATGTAAGCGTATCAGCCATCACTTGTTGATGCCTCATCCCTGGAAGTGTCCAGTGCCAAGATGGATGGGGCCCTGAGCAACCTGGTCTAGTGGAAGGTGTCCCTGCCCATGGCAGGAGGGTTGAAACTGGATGTTCTTGAAGGTGCCTTCCTTAAACCACTTAACCCTTTAACTCAAAATCTAGTCTTCTGGTTCTTCCATGCTCCTGTTCCTGAGGGTCTTGGGCTTCTCTGCAGGGTGAGCTGAGTCAGGCTGAGGCTGCTGCTGTCACCTGAGTCCCTGCTCCTCACTCGCTAAGGGAGGGTCTCTGTGCTGCAGCCTGAAATTGTAGGAAATTCTCCACCAGCTCTGGAGGGGAAACATCCACTCCAAACACACCAGTCACCGTGGTGTGGGGCCTGAAAACAGCAAGTTGGCACACTCCTGCCTCGGGATTAACTCCTGCCTTGAATTAGGCCCTTTCCCATGTGCCTGACTTATGATGTGGTACTGATGGCGAAGAGTTCCTCTCTCCTTTTGAGCAGCTGTCATGGGCTGCAGGTGGGCTCCTTGGCATTGCCTTCCGTTACTACTTGGGTTCTCTTCTTCTTCTTTCCTTTTTAAAATTTTTTCCTGGCAACTTGTAGCAGGTTCAATCTAACCTGCCATTTCAAGCAGCTCTAATTACCAGGTCTATGGTTTTAAATCACTCCTGTGCTGAAATCAGCTATTTCCTCATTGCCATCTCCATCTACGACACCTGTTTTACTCTGAGTGCATATGTTACCCCATGTGTTGCACCAGAATTTCAGTTTTTAGCATTTGGCTGTTCTTTGGGCTATGTAGAAGTAATGTCTTTTCGATGAGCATAACCATGCTGATTTATTTGTCGCGTTGCTGCAGCTGATGCAGATTCAAGCATGTGTAACAATTGCGTACGCTCCCTACCATAACAGAATTATTCAATTAAACAAAAGCTGATTAAGATGTAGCCCCTGACAGAGGAGAAACAGAGCAATTCTCAGGACTCTTCTTGATAGTATGAGACTTGCTAATGCTTCTGTATTTTAGGACAGTAAAACCAGTGCATTACTTACTATTTCAAAGTCATGAAGAGCACACACTGCCTATGTTGATCAAACACAGATTTTTCAAGAGAAGGCTCCATACTGGATATTGCTTCCATTTACTATGTGTAACACAAATAGTCTATCATCTCATGTGGTTGGAAGGAAAACAAAAGAGATTAAGCAATCCAGCATCATAGTATGAAACATTTATCAGCATGTGTTTACAATTGATATATTGCTCACCTTGAAGCTCCTGTTGACAAAAAACTTCTCCATCCCCCACATTGCCGCATGTATTCCATTTTTTATGTTAAAAAAAGAAATGTCTTGTGAACATCTAAAGATATTTAGGGAGGAATCTTTATTCTGTCTGAACTTTATAAGCATTTCAACTGCTCATAGGAAACCACAACTCATTTTAAAATAATTTGAATAACTTATGCTTTAATTTCCTAATGTTTTGACATCTTGAATTTACAAAAGTATCTGTGAATGTCTAAACTGATGGTGTGAAAATTTCATTTCTAACAAGAAATTGAATTTTAAAATGGCAATTCTAAATAAAGGATCTGTTGCTGATCCAAACCTCATTCTTGTCTCCCACCACTTCTTCAGGCTGGGTTTAAACAAAACACTTTATCAGTTTTGCTGAAACACATAGTTCTATTTTTTATATACAGGCAGAGTTACCTGAGTATATCTGCCTAAATTGCAAGTGAGATTTATCTAGAGCTGTAAACTAAGCCAAGATATTCTGCAGAACATTTTGTGAGGTACTTAGTTGCTGGCAGGGGTTTGAACCATGACAGATACACACCTAATTTGTTCGCCAGAAAACATTGGTGTTGAGAAATCTGCTGCTTGTATGAGAATTCAACCTGTTGGTGAATCATCTGGCAGCCTAAAATATTTATTTGAGTAGAGGACTGCACTTCAATTTGCCAGTGAAATGCAAAGAGCCCTTTTGGAGGGTGTCATGAGTGAAACCAGAGGCAGCCATAGGTGGAAGCAACCAAGTGCTACTCACCACTCCTGGTGGAACTTCAGCATTTTGTGGTTCCTCTTTTTGCCCATATTTGACAACCCAAAACTGCAAGGAGAAGTACAATAGAAACTCGGTGACTTGTTGCTTTGCTCACCATCTTCAATAGTGCCTTCTTGGAGCATCAGAGATGATGCCACCTGCACTTCCGCTGGCTTCTTTTGCTCTTTAGGTAACTCCTGGGGCTTGTTAGATGCCGTGCTGGCAGCTGACTTACAAACTGGTGATGGCTGAAAGCTGCTGACCTTCCATAGCCCATCATGTGACCCTTTTCTCTCTTCCCAGATTGTCAGTGACAAGCACGTACCAGCCAAAGGGCTACCAAGACACAAAACTCCTGCAGCATTAGACGCTCAGTGATCCCAGAACTATTCTACAGCTTCTGTTCAGGTTTTCTTCTCTGTGTGCCAGAGGAGAGGCAGTATATCCTTGCAGACAACATTGCTAGGAAGGCATCCTCACCTTTCCTTTGCATATTGGACCAAGCAGTACTCTAAAGAGTGTAAGTGCTTCATTAAGGTGACAGTGCACCAACTGTTGAATGGTCTAAAAGAAACAGCTCCCTTCCACAGCTTGCTTGTGGTGAGATGATGAGAGATGCAGCCTCAGCACCCGTCCTTGTTTCAGTGCTGCTCCTCCAGACGCTGTACACATTGCAAAGAGAGACACAAGGCCAGAAACTGTTCTGTTTGCATTTTCAGCCCCAAGGCAGCCTGTAGTGTGAATTATGTTAGCAGTGCCAGCAGACAGTTTTAAGTTTCCAAAACCCAAAGAGCTGCTACTATCATCATCTTATGCTGTGTTACCACAGTAAGGTAATAAGCAGTGCCAGACCTTACCTGTTCTCATTTTAAGTTTTTTGTTTGAAACAGAATGTTATCAGCTGTCTAGTATGACTTGTGCCCTTATATATTTTGCAGGGAGGTCTTGCAAAGTTATTTTGTGTAATATTGTGTGTGATGAGTCTGAAAGAGTGAACTAAATTAGCACTTCAGTGCCTCACATGCAGAAAGAAGTTCTGTTAAAGCTGAAGGATGGATCTCCTGTTGGAGGACAAGTGTTCAAGGTTCTGTTCCACAGCAGGCTACCTGCATGGTTTGGAAACATCACCCAGAGGCAGATACTTGCATGCTGTTATCGTTGCATACTGGTGCCTACACTCTTCTCCTTTTAAAGAAAATAAAAATCTGGTCTTTGCACGGTTTGTTTGTGGCCGTATCTCTGTCTTATTTTGCCAGCGGAAGATAGTTGTGCTCTGTACCCAAGGCATGTTAGAGAGCAGTACATTAAGAGGTCATCTGATACTAATTTAATGGGGACTCTATAAGCATTTTAAATAGTAGTTTCTATTAGGCTCTGAGACCACACTGCATTTCTTTAAAATGAGTAGATTCCGGGAATGAGGGAGGAAGGCTAGTCTACAGTGTTGCAGAAATATCATATTATCTCACTGGGGATTTATCCTTATGGACTTTACTCTGGTGACTCTTACATGCCTTTGCAGGCAGCTTTGTGTGAGACCCTGCCACAGGTTTCTGTGCTGCTCCAAGGTATGAAGGGAGCTGCATGGCACCCTGTACTGAGCCACCTCTTCTCAGTCTTCAGCAGCTCCAAGTCTTGCCAGAACTGACAGCCATGTTCTGAAGTCCTGCTCCTTTAGATATGGCTGATTTAGCTTCTGGCAACAAAATGGGAGCTGTATGATATCGTCTCAGCCTGCTCTCAAGCAGGTCAGGAAGGATCATGCCAAATCTTATGAGTGATGAGCAAAATGCAATCCGAGGCTGTGTGATGGTATTACATCACCTGATGTGATGGTGAAACTTGAATGCTGAACATTCCCTTTTTACTTGTCACTTTCTACTTCAGCTATGAAGCTTAGCTTGGAACAGGCTGCTTCTCTAAAACCAAACCATCTCTACCTATTTTTACCTTTCAGTCTGAGGGTATCAGCTATGTGTCCTGAGTAGATCCAAACTTGTCATATACTCAGGTAACTCTGCTACCATAAAAACAATAGAACTGTGTTTCAGCAAAACTGATAAATAAAGTGAACACACGTGTTTTGTTTAATCCCATCCTGGAGAAATGGTGGAAGAAGGGAAAAAAAAAGGAAATTAATACTCAAAAGTCTTAGACTGAAATTCCTTTCTGCAGAGGAAGGTGAAGGAAACCTCACAGACTGAGTTATTAACAGTGATTTTTGACATTTGTTTAGTTTGCGTCTCTTTTCATACTCTCCCCACATAAGCTTTCTGTCTCATTGTAATGTAATTTAGAAAGAATAACAATAACAAAAAACCCTTTAAAAGAAGTATTTTGGCTTCACTATCTCTAACTAAAATGTAGATAAAAGACTGACTAGTGGAAAAACACATGCCATGTTCCTCTATTTCCTCAACTATCCTGTAATCCAGTCAGATCCTTTCTAGCAGCCTAGTTCCCCCATCCAAACTTCAACTTCATTTTACCTGATTGCGTGTGCCTTTGTGAGATTTCCAGGGTGTCACTCTGTCTCCATGTTTACAGTGAAAGCTAAATGGTAGAAGATAATTTCTAGTATGCTCACTTAGACTTTTCTGGTTTGGAGCTTCTAGAAATGGTAAATGGAAATTATGGCTTCTAAAACGAAGTAATAATGGCTGGCACACTCTTCCTTGAAACACTTCTGTCCTGTGGCTGTGATAACCTGTTTGTTCTCTCAGATTGTGCCTGCACATGCTGTCCATCTTGTTTGCTGTTTGTATGCCCAAACTTGAAAACAGTACGTTAGTGACCTGGCTAAAGCATTACATAATTGCTACTGACAGTTTTGGAGAGGTGATATGGAAACCTTAACTTTTTGTTCCCTAGAATTAAAAAATGCCCCTCCGCCCCCCATCTTTTATTCAGTACTAAGGTTTTACTAGTCAGCTAGCAGTGAGCACTTGTATTTTGTGTGTGTTTTGTAGAGAAAGAAAATCTATTAAGCATTATCAAAGGCTGTTCTTCCAACTGAAATCCAATAAGATTTATCATTCTGTCACCTCCTTTACCTGTAATAAAAACTGTTCTTTAATTGAAGTCATATTGCAACTTCTCTGTAAACTCTTTTGGCTGTTACGAAAATTACAACAATCCATAACATCTGTATTTCAGACTGCAGACCTAAAACTATGTCAACATAGTTTTAATTCGATTTTTTTAAGTGTACTATTGCTTGCTGTTGGAGAGCATCAGTCCTCGAAAAGGCTCTTAAAAATGTATCTAAACAATGCAGGTTAATAAATCTAGGCTAGAGTCTTTTGTAGTAGATCAGCTGATATGTCAACAGTTGGGGAGTTCAGTAAATCAGTCCAGCCAAGCAAGCCAGGTTAATGCAAGGATTTTAAATACTTTGCTAGCTGGTGAAAACTGAGCCAGAACTGGGTTACAGCATGATCACGTCAGCAGCTTCTGCAGAATCCTGAGGATTTTGTAACAAACAGCAGCACGACTGAAGTACAATTAGGGCATCTCCTTGTCCTCAGAGTGGTCCAAACAGCATCTACACTCCTAATGAACAGACACAGCCTCCCTCCTAGGTATGGGGGTATTCTGGGGTTCAGGCAGAAATTAACTTTCCTCTGGAAATTTTACATATCAGAGCACTTCTATGCTAAAAAACCCAAATGAAACCAAAGCACACATTTCTAAACCAAAATCTGAATTTTCCATAGCAAAAATGTACGGCTAAGTATGCCCGCTTAGTGTATCTTCAGGGACATCACTTCTCAAATACAGGGACTAATGATTTTTTCTTAATAAACATTAACAATTTTTTTTCTAAATTAATGAATTACTTCTTAATAAACGTGTGTGACAGCCCACCTCTTTCTGCAGCATGCAAGCAGCTGTGTACTGGCAAGTAGAGGCAGTTCAGGGCGCTTGACAAGGACTGTGGAGGAAGCACTAGGTGGCAGGACACCAAAGAGGAAGGCTAGAAGGAAGAGACTGGATTGGAGGAAAACCCGTAACCATCCTGTGACAGGATGTGCAAATGATGGCCAAGAGGCAGCCTGGCAGCCCTGAGAAGCAGTCAGGGCCAGCTCAGAGACACTCAAGAGCCGTTCAAACCACAAACCCCATCACCCCCATCACCTGTGGGTATCACCAGGAAAGGCACAGCTCTTTGCCAGCTGCTGTTTCTCTCCAGGGATGTTGGTACTAAAAACAGTCACAGATGGTGCACAGGGGTTGAATCTCTCATTCGTTTCCCAACATCGGGCTGTTGGACTAACTTGCCCAGCTTGAATTTTCAACAAAGATTTCTGACTCCAACTCCACCCCTGCACAAATTGCTCAACAAATAGTTTTAATTAATAAATTTGCAAAAGTAATGACTTGCAAAGACAGAAAGGCAGCTTTCTCTGCTTAGTAATTTATATGCTAGAAAATCACTTCTTGCTGCTGTTATTAAAAAATCCAGCTCAACTGATGAAAGTTCACATTTCACGTATTTTTTGCAACACAGGAACAAGCTATAATTTTACTTATTAAATACAAACAGTTATAATTTTGTCATTCAAAAGACTTTGCAGTAAATTAATCATCAGAATAATTACTGGCCTGCTTTGATCTAAATCAATCTAAGGAGTAACCAAAGACTTTTTAAAGTTACCTTTTTTTTTTCCAAAGCACGCTTCAGATGACAGAAGAAATATTTACTAAGAATATTTTAAAAAGCATGTTTCCCCCTCTCAAAACAAAACCCCTGTCACACCTGCATGAGGATTCCATACCCCAGTAAATAGCACACAACTTGCCTTTTCCCTTGCACCTCCATGGAAGATTTCAGTGTGGAAAATAACAAACAGGATGTCTTCGGCTCTGTCAATAACTAGAATCTGCATCAGGATCAGGTAACTCTGTTCACATATATCTCATAAATCTTGCTGGAAGTTACAGGAGAAGGAGGAGAAGTACATGCCCATGGAGAACTGAAAGGAAAGATCCATGCAAATGCCAGCACCAGCTGAGCCACCTGCTCACCACTTCCTGTGGTGCCTAATCCAACCCATGCCAATCCAGGCAGTTTTACAAACAGATTTTTGTGAGCTGTGCGCTAGCAGTTTAACAGCAAAAAACGTCACAGTGATGTTCATACTGTCAGTGCACTGGTTGCCACTGGCAGGAGGAAAGATACTGCCACCTGGATGTCCCCCTTTAAAGAGAACAAGTACAAGCACCTTCTGCTTCTCCAGTTTCAAGACTCTTACATTGCAAATTATTCTTTTTTTCTTTTCTTCTTTTCTTTTGAATTAGCCTTATTTATTACAGAATTTTTCAGGCTTACTAAATGCAATTGTATTTAGTGATTGTTATAGTCCATGTCACGATGTACTGTAATGTAAGTAAATACGTAGCTAAGCACTTTGAAACATGGAACCACAAGAAAAATTTTAATTGCAACAGCAAGATTTCTGTCTGCCTACACGTTGTGTTTGTTTAATGTCGATTTCTCTTCCCATAGTAGAGAAATGCCACATCCATATTTAACATCAGAAGTATTGACAAAATCTTCTGAGTGCATAAAGCTGTTTTGACAAAACAGGAGTGCCTGCCATGCTGCAGCTACTAAAATGAAACAGCTCATCAATTTACCAAAACTCTGCCTACAGACAAGGCATTCTCCAGCCTTCAGGAAACCTGATGCTTTTCTTACGCAGGAAGAAATCCTCATCATGCTGAACTCAGTGAGAAACTGCTGCTGACTTCAACATAGCCAATTGCTAAGAGACTGACAGGGCTATCATTATGCTTTAAAATTAAGCTTATGCACATGCATTTGTGAATAGAACTGCAACAGCAGAAAGGCTTAATGCAACAGTTATAAGGGAATTGAAAATGCAGAAAGAAGATGCTGCAGTTCAAGATTAATCTCACAAAAAAAACCTAAT